>CAUOFW020001609.1:0-79772 GCA_963454935.2 Ilex paraguariensis
AGAGTTGGATGGTCTATTGGGTATGGAGAAATAATATCGGGGACGACGGTCTTGAGTTTAGTGGCTCAAGGAGGGAGATTGGAACACGACGTTTTTTCATACAAGTGTTTCTCTGAGCCAAAAAAGGAACAAAATAAGCAGGTTAAGGAATGAACATAGAGTATGGTGTAAAAGTAAAAAGGATGTGGAATCGGTGGCAGTGACATATTTCCAAAAACTGTTGTCCTCAAACAGACAGCAGCAGGGAGAGATAGAAATAGTGTTGAACGAAGTGGAGCACAGGGTGGCGGAAGAGATGAACGCTAGATTGCTAGAGAGTTTCGTCCTCATGAGATATTCCGTTCTCTTTCCCAGATGTATCCCACAAAGTCTCCTAGTCCGGATGGTATGCCCCCCCTATTCTTTAAAAAATATTGGAATGTCATGGGGTCGGATGTAATTACATGTGGGTTGTGTTTTTTTAAATGGTGGTTGTTTTCCTTCAAAATTAATTACACCCCACATCATCTTGATTCCGAAGTGTCTCAGCCCAAAGAATATGAACCAATTTCATCCCATAATTTATGTAGTGTCCTTTATAAACTGGTGGCCAAGGTTTTGGCTAGTCGGTTAAAATTGATTCTTCCCTCTATTATCTCTGAAAATCAAAGTGTGTTATTCCTAGGAGGCTGATAAAGGATAACATGTTGCCTTCAAATTAAACCACTATTTGAAACGTAAAAATTGGGAAAAAAGCTAGACATATTTCCTTGAAACTAGACATGAGTAAAGCTTATGACAGGGGAATGATGGGCAAGTTGGGTTTTGATTATAGGTGGATATCTCTTGTAATGCAATGTGTGTCTACGGTGTCCTTTTCGCTCATGCTTAATAATGAGCAAGTTGGTTTTTTTTCTCATCGGAGAAGGGTATCTGTCAAGGAGACTCTCTGTCGCCTTATTTATTCATCATTTGTGCAGAAGGGTTATCAACGATGTTGAAAGCAGCTAGGAGGGATGGGAGAATTAATGGAGTCACGATTGGCAGAGAATGTCCAAAGATTTCTCATTTACTTTTTGCAGATGACAATCTTTTATTCCTAAGTGGCGAAGCTCATGAAGCTAGATCGGTGAAACAGATTCTCCAAATCTATGAATCGGCTTCGGGTCAACAAATAAATATTGATAAGTCGGCTATGGTGTGTAGCAAAAATATCAATGCAGAGAAGGCGGCAGAGATTCAAGGAATTTTAGGGGTTCGGCTTGTCCAGCAACATGACAAATATTTGGGCCTACCCACCGTCATTGGCCAGTCAAAGAGAGAGGTTTTTAGTAATATCAAGGAAAGAGTATGGAGTAAGCTGCAAGGGTGGAAAGGGCAATTTTTATCTTCTGCGGGTAAAGAAGTATTGATTAAAGCCCTGTCCCAATCTATTCCCACTTATGTGACGGGGTACTTTAAGCTCCCAGATTATTTGTGTGCAAAACTTGAATCCATGACAGCAAATTTTTGGTGGGAGCAACGAAATGGGGAGAGGAAATTCATTGGGTGAGTTGGAAGAAGATGTGTAAGAGTAAATCAGGGCAGTATGGGTTTTCATGACCTTAAGGCTTTCAATCTGGCTCTATTATCTGAGCAAGCATGGTGCCTAATCTATGAAAGACACACTGTTGTATAAGGTCAAGAAAGCAAGATATTTTCCGTTGTCTACAATTCTTAGAGGATAAGTTAGGCCACCGACCGTCTTTTTCCTAGCAGAGTATTTTTGAAGCTTGTAAAGTCATAGATGCAGGGTCCAGATGGAGAATAGGAAATGGACCAAAGGTAAAGATTTGGGGTGATCGTTGGGTACCTATGCCAAATAGTTTCAAAATTGTCACCCCGATGAATGCCTTTACAGAGGCGTCAACCATGAATGAATTAATTGACCCTTCTTTGCATAGATGGAGATCCCAGTTAATTGAATGAACTTTCCTTCCCCATGAAGCTTTGGCTATCAAAGTCATACCACTAGGAAATCATGCAGCGGAGGATACTCTAATCTCGCATTACAACCAGTGGTAAATTTACGGAAAGAAGTGGTTACAATGTTACAGTGGAGAAAATTTTGGTTTGTGCACAGAGGTCTGCCCAGCAAGCTTCATCAAGTGCAAGTAACGTGTGTTGGGATTTTCGGTGGAAGAAAAGAATTCCAAATAAGGTTAAAGTTTTTATTTGGTGCTTTTGTTTGGAGGCTCTACACAAATGAGAATTTATGGCGAAGGAAAATTAAGCCAAATAATCTGTGTAATGTGTGTCGTAGGGGCTTGGAGCCGAGTATTCACATTCTACAAGACTGCTACTGGGCCAAACTATCATGGAATTTGAGCTCTCTTCACAGGATCATTCACAAGTCTGGGACAATTGTGGAACAATAGGTAAGGGACATACACTCTTTTTTGGGTCCAGAAGAGTTGCGTTATTTCTTGTTCAGTGTTGGTTGATTTTGAATCATAGGAACGAGATGGTTCACTCAGGTTCCTCTAAGAACCCGGCAATTATTGTCAAAGAAGCTAGAGCTTTTTTGAAACAATACCAGTAGCAGGCCAATGGTGATCGAAGTTCAACTGCTTCAATCTTTGCGTCTTGGAAGCCTCCTAGAGATGATCTACTCGAGGTTAATTTTTGTGGTTTGTGCTTGTGGAAGGGCAGGCAGTGGGAATTGAAGCTGTTACAAGGGACAGCAGTGGGGTTTTCGTGGCAGGGATGGCTAAGAAGTGTGTGCATAGCCTTGCAAGAAGCAATGAGGTTTGCTCCTCTTCAAGGAATAGGTTTTGGAAAGAGATTCTATCCAAATTTTGAAGGAGATTATGACTATAGATTCTGATGAAGATGCGCAATCCAGAGCTGCAAACCTGGATAGTGTTTGGCTTGCACTCAAAAGCTTGAGTTATTACGAGATAACTATGGTACGGAGAAATGATAATAGAGTGATATTGAGCTTAGTTAAATGCAAAATATTATTAAATTTAAAAATTTAATATAATTTGTTAACTTAATGACGTGACTTCATTAGAATATTGGATAAACACCAAGTTTTAATATTTGATGGAGTTCATAATTAATTCAAAAGTCATAGTGAATTAAGTCACAATAACATTGCTCTAGTTAAATACGTGAGATTTTTTAGGGTTACAACGAGAGTACTTTCTTATTTCTCGTATCAGTAAAGCATACCATTTCTATTTTAAAAAAAATACCCATTTCTTCTAGATGCTACTTAAACGCATTAATATCAACCCAACTGATTTATACCATCACTAGTTTTTGCAATCGTGGAGCCCTTAGGCTGCCGGTGTTGACCCGTCTTTACTCTTTGGGATTGAGGTTACATATTAGTCCATTGAAAAATATTCGGTATAACGACACTTCACCACTATTACGTGAAATTATGGTTTAATAATAAAACCAACGTATATATAAACTAGTAATAATTATATGTCTGAACACACTTTATAATACCCAAAATTAAACATTGATCATGTATAACATTTAATTTTTTATCTTTAATCACGTCATTTAAAATTAAATAAAACAAAAATTAATTAATAAAGAGATAGGAGAGACAAAAGAGAGATATAGCTGTGAATTAATGGGGTTATCCAGCATTGGTGGCTGTGCGATATAAATAATGTTTTTGAGCAAAAAAATATATTTTGGAATGAATATTGTACAATTAAATTAAAATCAATAAAAATTAGATCAATTTTCACCGTTCTTTTGTTTTATAGATTGGGACTTAGATGAGTTCCACCAAATAAATGAACTCCACAATAGATCAGGTATGAATTTTATGGGGTTTTGTTTTCTTTTTGAACATGTGAATTTTAAAGTTGGATGGAACCCATTTTAGAGTTGGAATTATGTTTTAAATTTCTCAAATTAGGTAATAAATAGAATTTTTCAAAAAATGATGGGCGACAGGTTATGGGTTCCATATTAGGTGTGCATGGAAAGATGGCAAAATGATTCCATCAAAGGTATAATTATTCTAAAAATCTTTTTTTTTTTAAAAGGAACAGAGTAACGTTATATCAATAAAGTCATTTGGTCAATGCTTGTCACTTGTATGGATAATCAATGAGGAGGTTGCTTCCAACTTTGGCATTGACCAACTTTAATTGTGACAAAGACTAATATGTTGTTTTATGTAAAATAATGAATGCTAAAAGGCTAATAATGCTTTTCTCCATTTTCTCATAGAAAGAAAATAGATGGTCACATGTACTTGTTTTTTTTTCGTTGCTGGTTAAAAAATGAGCGGGGCCAAAGAAGAGTGTCAGCAATCACTCTGATAGACCCTTATCGATGAGATTATAAGGCCTCTAACAGAGCCCGAAACATCTCTTGGGGCCAAATCTAGGCCAACCACCAAGTCTTAGTAGAGACTCCAAGACTCGAACTTCTAATTTCAAGGTAGAAAATAAGGTCAGTACCCAACTAAACCACCATACTTGGTGGTATAACATGTATTGGTTCAAATTTCTAAAACTAGTTCAAATTCCTTCGTTTTTAATACGAGTTGAACAAAAGCTCAATTTTGAAACGAGTCAAGGCAGAGTAATACATTTTTTCGATCCTTCTAGATTTGTGATTAGGTCAATATAATATTATTTTAAAATTATATATAATATTTATTATATGAATTCTAAACTTGAGTTTTAGTTCCAATACAAATTCAAACTTAGTCTGTTTAATCAACTAGTCGAATTTGAATTTGAGAACTAAACTAATCAACGAACCTCATAAAATATTCAAAACTCGTTATGCTTTTCTAAGCAAATATTGATTTGTTTTAAAAAAAAAAACAAACGAATGAACTGAAGCCAAACAGTCTTGTAATTCACTTGATTTGGTTTATGAATAGCATTACGATTCTTAAAAAAAGTATTCTACTTAAAATTACTGTTTTTAAAGGTCAATTTACACACCTTTTAAATGTAAAGTAATAATTAATGGGAGTTATTCATTATTGATCATAGACAACCCAAATCTGTTCTAACGTTATCTTTAAAAGGTATAACCTTTAAAAAGTATAACTTGATTTTTAAAAGTTTTGTTGGAAATAACGGTGTTAGAACAATTATTTTGAGTAATTTTGGGTTTAAATAAAAGTGGGACTCATACCTCAAAATTAGTGGGACCAAGTTTAAATTGTTCTCCTTTGCGAGAAGATTAACATGATATATTTATTTGTTCAAAATCATTTAGTATTGAATGAGAAATTATGTCTCAAATTAACCCACTTGAATAGTATATGAAAGGAACTAAGTTAAACGAAGTGTAGTGTATAAGAGCATCTTCAAGCATAACTCAAATTTTTATTCAAATTTAAATTAACATTTGAGTAAAAAACTTGATTTGATACAAATGGCTCCAATGGAAAAACTCAAATTTAAAGAATAAGAAACTCAAATTTAAATGTGGGCAAACTCAAATTTAAAAGAAAAAAAAATGACTATTGAATTTTTAAAAGATTGTGAAATCTCACTATTAAAGATTTAGGTAAAGATTTAAGTCTCCTTTAATTTGTGTAAAAAAAAAAGGTCTCTCTTGATTTGGTATAACTTTGAATCAAAGGTTGGATCAAGTTTTTTAAAATTTTTTACTCAAATTTAAATTTAAGTCTATACTTGAGTAACGGTTAAAGATGCTCTAAGGCTTATCCCACATTAGAAGGTCAAAATTTTGGTGAGTTAATATATTCCTAGTTAACTTCATGGGTTGAACCCTAAGGGATACTATACTTTTGTAACCAAAACGAGCACCTACACATTCTTGGTTACCACACGCGCATGCACCGTTCGCCCTCCATGTCAAGACTCGACGACCAGTTCGAGCTTGTGTTAAAAAGATATTAACTTTTTTGGAGAAAATTTATTTGGTGTAGTACGAGTTGTGCATCAAACTAAATGGATCCGAACTCTGATTACAATTAATTTTCCAACCGAAATTTAATATCCAACTAGATTTTTAAACTTTCTATCCATTAAATTTGAAATTGGTGTCAAAATTGAATTATTTCTGTAATTGTTCAATACAGAGGTATTTTTCCCTTCTTTGTTGTTGTTCAGATTAAGGGTGTGTCTCTTCGATCCGAATAGATTCAACGAACAGTGGCATCTCGTGCCTCTTCAGGCAATCTGAATAGACACAACTAGTCTATAAATAGAGTGGTTCACTATCATTTTCAATCATTCCAAACATCCTGAATCCTGCATTTAGTTTTTCTTCTCTTTATTCATATTGTTGCATTATCATTTCTGTACGGTTCAGTATAAATACAAGTTGTGTTTGTTTGAATCTTGAAAATTGAAGTAATGTATCTTCAAGAATGAAATCCGTTTTATCTTGGGAAATATTTGTTTATCAATCATAAGCACCGAAAAGGGAGCAAATCTAACTTAAAGAATTTGTGATTACATAGAGCTCAGATTATTTCTAAATTTCTAAATTTTTATTATTGTTGATATTCTGCGTCATTATAATTGTTTGACATTCTGTTTTATTTATTAGATTGCATATAACAGTATAGTTTGTAATCATAGAATTATTACTAATACTGATTACATATATTTTGGATAATAATAACTTATATGATTGATCATAATATCTTTTGATATCAATCGTGCCATTTTTAATATAACTTACACTCCAAAGAAATATAACTTAATTTCAAAAAATTATAACTCTCTTATGCTCTTGTAACTCCCCGTTTTCGAAATGCGTTACTTGATTAAATCAATTGATCACAATAAACCACAAATATCTCAAAATACAGGGATAGGGCTCTAATTGCCTCAATAAATTTATAATCACAATTTTTATCTCCAAATACTAATAAAACTTAAAAATTATATCAAGATTCGTCTATCTTTGATTTATTAAATACTAACTTTGGTCGTTCTTTCTGAGATTATCCTGAAAAAAATTTTAAAAGCAGGGAAGCATACAATATGACAGGAAATAATATGTTCAATGAGAAAAATATGAATGACCAAATAATTTAGATGATAAAAATCATGAATAACGAAATCAAAAATCACATTTGGAAGGTCACAAAGCTCAACTGCTATCAAACATAACATCATACTCAGTTTCTCTTGGTGACATAACAAGTGATACTTGAACATATGAATTCATACTTATAATATCCTAATCACACCCTGTAGGGCTATAATTACAATCGCACCCCACAGGGGCCCTAATCACATTTTATCAATTATACTCCAAATAAACTTTGTATATGTACCAATTAATCCCAAAGTATTTTAGCCCAAAATATAAGTCAACTAATAAAAAAAATCAAAATTTTGTATCAATCAGAATAATCAATAGGAATACAAATTTCAGATAATCAAAAGACACTCTTTGTAAAGAGATTTAAAAGACAAGAGAATATTGTATACTACCCCATCCCTCAAAATCATTAATAACTTCAATAGATAAAAAATTCGAAGTACTCCAAACAAGACACTTCAATTTGGTAATCATCGAAAGTAAAATTCACTATTTAATTTTTGACCCTAAAATCTCACGAATTTCTCTCTCTCTCTCTTCCTTTCTCTCTCTCTCTCTTCTTTTTTCCCGTTTTGCCGTGTTGCTCGAATGGCCACAGCTAGGCTATTTATAGCCAAAGTTTTTGGCCAAAGTCACATCACAATTGGTTTAAATCATCTTGCTTTAAGTCACCTAGCTTGCATTACAAGGACAATTGTCCATATTTCTTTCATACATTTTTTTTTGAATAGAACACATGTCTACTTTTTCCTCTAGCACACTTGCCACCACTCATGTACATGGCCTTTTTTTTTCTTTCTTTCTTTGACAGCTATATATCTAAAATACACACACACTTACATATATTATATGTAACAGACGTATTACTTATATATTATATCATTTTAAAGATATGATATTTTATTTTAACACGAAATATAACTTATATTATAGTCATTCGACTCGTTTTCACGTAAATAATTTATATTTGAGATTTATTTGTTTATTTAAAATTTCTAAAAATGATCATTAATTATATAAAATCATAATAAATAACTTAAATTACATGCTAGCGATTAATTTTAATACAGATTGTCACAATCTACTCTCCTTAAAAAGAATTTCGTCCTCAAATTTCATACTCCTTAAACTAATTGATTCTGATACGCACTCTGATACCATTTTCAACAATTTACCATATAACTCAAAGTTTTGATACCAATTCTAACTCATGCACTTGTGCAATGTAAACTAGTTAATTTACTCCCCATAATATTGCATATAAGATCTGAAGTCTATACTTTAATACTTCAAATTATTATACCTAAAACAAAAGTTGATAGTCTCACTTTCCGCAATGCCTATATAAGATCTGATACCTAAGCTCTAATACTACTTTGTAACGCCCCATTTTCGGAACGCGTTACTTCATTAAATCCATCAATTACAATAAACCACAAATATTTTCAAACACAAAAATATATCTCTAATTGCCTCAATAAATTTATAATCACAATTTTGATCACCAAATACCAATAAAAGTTAAAAATTATATCAAGATTCCTCCATCTTTGATTTCTCAAATACCAATTTTGGTCATTCCCTCCGAGATTATCCTGAAAAAAATATAAAAAGTGGAGAAGTATACAATATGACAGAAAACAATATACTTAACAAGAAAAATATAAATGACCAAATACCAAATAATTCAGATGATAAGCATCATGGATAGCAAAAATCAAGAATCACATTCGACAAGCCACATAGCTCAACTGCTATAAAAAATAGTCTCATACTTGGTTCCTCTTGGTGACATGACAAATAATACTTGAACATATAAATCCATACTTATAATATCTAATCACACATCGCAGAGGTGTAATCACAATCGCACCCCACATGAGCCCTAATCACATTTCACCAATTATGCCCCAAGTACACTTCATACATATACCAATTAATCCCAAAATATTTAATCCAAAATATAAGTCAACTAATAAAAATATCAAAACTTCATGTTAATCAGCTATAAATATGTTTTCATACATAAATGTAAAGAAAAATACAATATTGTAATAAACAACGAACAAAATGAGTCCATTAATATTTTTTATAACATCAATCTACATGCATAACATATATTTCCACATTAAATTATTACGCCACAAAAATTATGTTATTACTACTGAAACATAATAATTCAAACATTTGAAAAATTATTTCAGTTGACAATATTCAATATTCTATTTTTGATTCAAAATCCATGATTTTAACATTCATAATCAATTTTACGTAAATAATAATAGAATGAAAATTAAAACAATATTCCCACAAATAAACTAAGTCTGCAGATGTTGTCAAATGAGCAAATATAACTATCAGAAATTCAATCAACTTCCAAAAAATACGACATGACTATTGAATTTGTATGATTCGAGTTTATAATAGTGTTTTTAATTTTTATCATTCTTCTCGGTTATATATATTCTTAATATATTTTCTTAAACTAAACGTTATTTAGTATTAGATTATTTAGTAAAGATTGTTGTTTCGTGTTGTTCACTAAATATTGAATTTGTATGATTTGTGTTAATAGTATTACTTACAAATTTGTATCGTTTTTCTCGCTTGTAATTTTGTATCATTTTTCTCTGGTATTTAGATTTAAATTATTTAGTAAATATTGTTGCTTCATATTGTTCACTAAATATTGAATTTGTATTATTCGTTTTCATAGTATTGCTTATAATTATGTATCGTTTCTCTCGCTTGTAATTTTGTATCATTTTTTTCAGGTATTTAGATTTGGAAATATTTAGTAAATATGTTGTTTTGTGTTGTTCACTAAATATTAAATTTGCATGATTCGTGTTTGTACATGAATTCAATCTTGTATATTTTAAATGTTAAACATATTTTCTTTAATATAACTCTTGACATCTAAGTTACCCAATAACTTGAATTTAATCTTGTATATTTTAATGTTAAGCATATTTTTTTGTTAAATTAGAGTTTTTGGAAGTTATGCTTTTTTTTATTGATTATGGAAAAAATAAAATTGACTAATGAATTTATATGATTCGTGTTTATAGTATTGTTTGAATGAAAGAGAGAGATACAAAAGAATATTTTCGTGATATATACTATTTATCTAATATTTATTACATAATTTTCTTTAAAAGAGAGATACAGAAGAATATTTTCTTAATATACTACTTCTCTCTGTGTTATATACTATCTATCTACAGAGAGATGTAGTTTTTGCTTGAATCAGACAGTATCTAATATTTTCGTGAGATATAGAGAAAAATATTGTGAAAAATTGATACTTTTGCGTAAATTGAGCATGAAAGAGAGATACAGAGTAATGAGAGAGAGAGAGAGAGATTTGCTTGATTAAGGAAAAGATTTGAGAAAATTAAATTTTGAAAACTATAAATTTTGAGCTGCAAAAAAATTTCAAAAGAGTTAATGTGGTACGTCAGATCAAAACGATTTGAGACGTCAATAGCTCGAGACAGTTTGAGATAACGTCGTCTTTTAGATGATGTTTTTTTTGGTCACAAAACGATCTAAACCACTATTTGTCTCCAAAATTCACATTCGTTCTACTTTATACACACACACACACACACTTACATATATTATATGTAACAGACGTATTACTTACATATTATATCACTTTAATAATAAGCCATTTTATTTTAACACGAAATATGACCTATATTATAGTCTTTCGACTAATTTTCACGTAAAGAATTTATATTTGAGGTTCATTTGTTCACTTGAAAATTCTAAAAATGATTATTAATTATATAAAATCATAATTAACGACTTAAATTACATGTTAATGATTAATTTTAATACGGGTTGTCACATCTCCGTTTGGTACGATGAAAAATAGAATGATAAAAAGTTGGAATGATGAATAGTTAAAGGGATAGATAAAACATCATGTTTTGTAAAAAAGGAAAATAAAAAAGATGAAAAAGTGAATGAATAATATTTCCTTTTAACTCCCCAAAATCAATATTTCCAAAATTGGAAGGAAAGTGGATGAAAAGTTAATTATTTATGTTGAAATGTATTTTATTTGTCTATATATTCTTTGACATATATATATATATATATATATATATATATATATATATATATATACACACATTAATTTTATATAAATACAATGATAAAATATGTATTTATATATTTTTTAAAAAAAATTAAAAAATATTTTTCCATCTTATCAAATACTAAAAAGAAAATATTAATCATTTTTATTTTTCATTCATCCTACTTATCACAAACGAAAGAAAATGTATTATTCCTACTTTCTTTTTTTGGAGAATAGAAAGTATATCCATCTTACTTTCCATCATTTCTACCAAACGAAGCATTATGGTATCTTCAGAGTCTCCCTCTTGGGTTATTTGCATCCTTATACTATAAAGAATCTCTCTCCCTCCGGCACTTAAGTTGGTATTAGTTCTTTAATCACTAAAAGTTTTCATTATGAAGTATGAACACATTCAATTGATTTGGTTTTTATTTTTTTGCTTCAATTCAATGGTTAAGGGTGCTTAGATTAACTTAAACGCATAACAATTAATTCCCTCCTCTTGTCCAGTTAAAGACATATCATCTATGTTGAGAGTAGGATATTCATGATGGATAAATCCCTTGTGTCCTAATCCCAATAGATTGCCAAAATTCAAACTCATGTCGTTTAACGTTACAACTCATCCTTACTACCATTTGAATTATTCCTTAAAATTCTAGGTTTCAATCTTGTATGTTAAACATCGGTTGGTTTGTCAGTGAATTACAAGAGAGGAAAACGACAGAATTCGAAATTGTGACTTTAAAATTCAACAACAAGACGATAATCGTTACACTAACTGCATAGCCTCATAAATTGGTTATAATACAATGGTTTGTCTTTCTTTTGTCAATAATTTATTAATTTGTGTCCACCTTAGAGACAAATATTTTAATACCACATGTAAGTTTGAGCCCCTTTATAAAGTGAAGAGGCTTTATGTATTTTTGGCTACTTTATGGCAGACAAGAATGTCCATTGTTTTTGGATCTCCGTGATTGTCGAGAGACTGAAAAGTAATTATACTCCTACGTAGTCTACCAAACACAAAACTTATAATAATAATATCCTATTCGTTGGACCTATGACCAAATCTCCCTAGTAATTAATAACAAATAGATAATTTTGTGTCTACTTTACTAATATGAATCCTTCAATTTAAGCATACAACCTTTTTGTTTAATTTTCTAGCATACAATTGTTGATTTTGGACATAGTTTTAATAGTACTTTGATGGAAACGAATAAAAAATTGGATAATTTGGTCAAAATTTAATGAAAAAGATATTTATATAAATACATGGACATGTTAAATTTCATTCAAAATTTTTTATTTTTAATTTGAGAAATTAAAATAAATAAAAAAATGCCGTTCAATTTAAGAAAGAGGAAAATAAATTGTTTTATCCAATATAGTCCCATCTTCTCTAACCTCAAACCTACCATCCACTTGCACTCATAGGATTGAAAAATCACCAAAACAATAAAGAAGAGACCATACTTCTTTAAATAATTATTCCTCCATATAAAATATTCATCACTACATATTTAAAAAGTGAGTTATTTTTTTTTTTAACAAAGTGTTTAAACTTGTGTTAACTACTTTCTCGAATTTGACAACTACAACTATGACTTGAACTAGATTAGAGGTGATAAATAAAGTGACTAACTCTTAGAGAGTGTGAGAAGAAATTGAATCTGAGAGTTTATGACTTTTGGGTTATTAAAAGTCAAGTTTAACTCCTAAGAGTTGCGGTTCACATGTCCACTTGTTTGTTTATAATTAAATAGTTATATCACGTGGTTTAACCATTAGACCATTTGCACTTTATACCCGAACTTTTACTCAAATTAAAATTTAAGTAAAAACATATTAAATACAAGCTCTTCTCTTTGATTTAAAATTATACAAAATGAAGAGAGACTTAACTTTTTATTCAAATATTTAATTATTAGATTTAATTCTTTTAAAAGATTTGATAGTCATATTTCACCTCATTTTAAATTTTAATTTACCTTACTTTAAATTTAAATTTATATATTAGAGTATCTTATATTAAATCAAATTTCTTACTCATTTTTTATTCAAATTTAGGTTTGAGTTTGAGTTAACATTCAAGATGCCCTTATAAAATATGTAGTCGTGATATTGATAAGAAAACATATTCTAAAAAATTTCATATCTATTTTATTTAATATTTAAATATTTTAATCTTAACACACAAAAAAATTAGTAACAAAAAAAAAAATATATTTTTTTAGCAATAGTACCAAAATATTAGTGAATTAAAGAGAGAGAGAGAGAGAGAGAACACGTATACGGAGACGGGAGAGATTACATACACGGAGACGAAGAAGAATACAGCAAGGAACGTTTTCTTGGTTCCCGTCACAGCACCGAAAAAAAGAAAGGCACGCAAGAAGATTCTCTCTTCTGTCATACACTTTCAGTCAAACCCTCCCGATTCATCACCTCCCCCTCTTGAAGCCTCTCTCTCTCTCTCTCTCTCTCTCTCTCTACCCCAATTACTGCAGAGCTAGACAGGCTAGTGACCACTTCCTTCCCGCTACCGCTACCACTGACACCCCACCGTGCTCGGCGTCGCCTCCCACCACCAGCGGAACAATGAATTAAACAAAAGGAAACACCACTAGATTAGACACCATGGGTGCCTCGTTGTCGAACCTGACGGAAGTGTCCAACGGCGGAGGACCGGGTCTCGGAGACATACCGGAGAGCTGTGTCGCCTGCGTGTTCCTCTACTTGACTCCGCCGGAGATTTGCAACCTTGCAAGGCTCAACCGCGCCTTCCGTGGCGCCTCCGACTCCGATTCCGTCTGGGAATCGAAGCTTCCACCCAACTACCAGGATCTGCTCGACCTAATGCCTCATGAGCGGTACCAAAACCTCTTCAAAAAGGACATCTTTGCCCTTTTCTCTCGCTCCGTACCTTTCGATGATGGCAATAAGGTTGGTTTACTCATGTTATTCTTACTATCTGGTTCAAGATTGTAGTGTCACTTCAGATTTTTCTTTAATTCTTTTTTTTTTTTTGAAGTTTCATACTTGTTAATTTGTTGTTTTCTCGATGCGAGTGAGATAAAGTTTTTGGAAGAGTTAGTTTTGTTTTTATTTTGTTAAATTGGAGGGGAATTAGGGATTTGGGGGAATATTTTTTTCGCAATGGTATCTGATTTTTGGCATCGTAGTGTATAAATATTTTAGAAGAATGAAGCAAGGAAGATTTTGGGTCAGTTTTTTTTTTTACCATATATCCCCTCTGAAGCATCATAGAAGGAACAGTCCATAGCAGCCTTCATATCAGCCAGACGGATCATATCCCACAACATAGTCTCTAAGGATCCAATTCGGTATCAACTGCCAGTTTGAAGAGGGATTTTAAATCTTCAATAAGCACAATCTCCCTGTAATCATCTCGTTAATTATCTTCAATGTTGTATTTGAATCCTTACAAGAGTTGCAAAAAATTCTCAAATGCCTTTCCTTCCATTTGTAATAAACTGTGGCGGATAAACACAGCTTAGCAATTTATATACAACAAGTCGCACTTGAACTCATTGTAAGTTAAGAAAAAATGTATTAGGATCAATCTTACTCTGTTTTTTTGGGGTGGAGGTTGGTTATCATTTAAAATTTATTTTCTTTATGTTTGAAGAAAACTAGAGTTGTGAGTCACTTTGTTGTGTCTGTTGTTCTTCTGGCACTGATTTAAGTCTGTTTTCTTGGATTTGTTTTAGAAATAAAGGTGATGGAGCAGTTTTAATTTGGGTTAGAAGTGTTGGTTATTAATAAATGTGTAATTTTCTGACATCAGATATATTACAGGAAGTATGGTTTGATAGGGTTACTGGAAGAGTTTGCATGTCAATCTCAGTAAAGGCTATGACAATAACCGGGATCGAAGACCGCAGATACTGGAATTGGGTTCCTACTGAAGAATCTAGGTTAGATTCCACTAATCTGGAAAAATTGTTTGGTGCTACTTATTAAAAAAGAAATAATTTTCTGCTGCTCTTTGTAGCTTGAAATCTGCATCCATTCTGTCTCATGCTGGTATTGAATCCATAATCTTATAACTTTTGAATGAAAATGGACGTCTTTTTTGTGATGTTGATTGCTTGAAATTTTGAAAGCTTCAAGTTGGTGGAATACTGGATTTCATAAAATGAATTTTCGGAAGAAATTAGCCCAGTCTAGAGTGGGGAAGTTAGTGATTATCTTCATGCTTTGATAGGTATACATCATGTGCTATATGATAAATCGAAAAAATTGGTGCTAAAAATTTAATTGTTGAATTATAAGTATTGATGATTTTAGCAAATTAATACACAAGGTTAACAATGTCATTTCAACAATGGATATGCATTTTGGGTTGATTTTTGTTCTACATCATTTTAACAGTGGGTTTTTCTTTTTTTTTTTGGGGGGGGGGGGGGTGGGTGGGGAGGGTAAATTATTAACATTGGTTAATTGCAACTTTCTTATGCGAAATCAAGATTTTGTTTTTCTTGAGTGTGGCTGACCTCGAGTGAGTCTACATATGCTATTTTCTATCAGTAATGCTATGCTTCCCAAATTGTATCCCAAAAAACTCATCCCAAATAAGTTGACACTTTCACACACCACACATTTTATGAAAAAGTTGATTTAGGGGCCCATAGTGTGTGGTGTGTGAATGTGCCAACTCATTTGGGATGAGTTTTTTGGGATACAATTTGGGAAGCATAGCATTGCTCAATTTCTGTAGTCTTTATACTTCATGGTCTCAAACATCCGGTCAATCTCCTCTCGTTCATACAGCCGAACTTTGGTCTGACCTGAGGATGAGCTCACAAGGAATAACATTTCGCATTCGTTGTTGAACGAATTATATGTAACAGCAGAAACTTATTACTGAAATTCTATGCTTAACAATGAATGGTTTATTTATGACGACAGAAGTTCATTGTTTTAAAAGTGAATAGTTTGTAAAGGATGACAGAAGTTCATTAATTTGTTTTCTCCATGGCTGTGCAAAATGGAAAATGAATGTTTTGATATGATTTTGTGCCACTAAATTTAAGCAACTGTCTGCCAGTTAAATCAGCTTGCTGTGCTCATTTCTTCTGCTTTATTTTTGCAGAGGATAAAGCTCATTCGATATTGACCGTATGTTTCTTGTATTGCTACTTTGTTGCAGGTTCCATGTTGTGGCCTATTTGCAGCAAATATGGTGGTTTGAAGTAGATGGGATGGTTAAGTTCCCTTTTCCTCCTGATATATATACTCTGTCATGCAGGATTCACCTTGGAAGATTTTCCAAAAGGCTTGGACGACGTGTTTGTAATTTTGACCATACCCATGGCTGGGATATAAAGCCAGTACGATTTGAGATGTCTACTTCAGATGGTCAGCAAGCATCAAGCGAATGCTGTTTAGGCGAGACTGAACATGATGATTCAAATGGAGACCAAAAGCGCGGATGTTGGATAGAGTACAAGGTTGGTGAGTTCATTGTCAATGAATCAAATCCAGCAACTGAGGTGAGATTTTCAATGAAACAGATTGATTGTACACACTCCAAAGGTGGTCTTTGTGTGGATTCTGTATCTATCATCCCCAGCAATTTGAAAGAGCGGAGAGGAAGAGGGGTTTTGAAATAAGGCATCTGTTGTCTCTTTTTGTCAGCATTCCCAGAAGGTTTTAATTGGGGTTTATCATACAGCTTGTACATCTCAAATAAGTTGGTATTGTGGAGGATGTCATCTTAGTTGGTTTTTGGCCGTAGGTATGTGTCCTCTATGTCCATATAATTTTCACTGCTCTGTATTTTGGGCTTGTTTCATATTACACCTTTGCAGAAGACTAGAGAAGATGCTTTTATTGTTTCTGCTACGGGCACTGTTAAGTGTTTCACATGAGGTTTATTTTTTTCTCTTAAATCTCATCACAGGTTCTATTATTACACCTTTTTATTTTGGCTAGTTAAGGCACTATTGTTGCAATTCAAACGGCTATTTGTTTTGGGTGGAAAATAAGCTACGGACCTCACACATTACCTTTCAACTATGTTAATTTCCTTCATCTGGTACTAACATGTGGTTATTTTCCATATAGAATCTAATAGTCTAGACTATGTGAAACCAAGGAACATTGTACTATGGAGTTTCCCTCTCTCTTTCTCCCCGATGTCCCCAACCTTCAGCTACTAGGGGGTACGGCCATGCCTAGTACCATAGTTATGGTCAATTTTGTTACTTGTGCTATGCTTGTGATTGTAATATGTTCTTCATGACTGGCTTGATGGTGAATCACATGTAAGGTTCGCTTAAAGTAGATATGTTCTCTCTTTGATATGATGAATTTCTTTCCAAATTTCATCTGAGACTGACATCTTTGGTTTGAAAAGAGACGTTCCTGTAAACTTGGTTATATCAGGGGGTGTATGAAGTTCTACCATGTCATTACAGAATGCAAACCGATACGGTTCACATCCCGAAAGCATAATATATTTGGTGAAGATATCCTTAAAGGTGTTTGATTTTCTGTTGTGAAAAATGCATCGAATTGGCCTCTAAACATGCACACACAGATTCAGAGTTGGTGGTTTTTTATGAGACTTCAGTTGATTCGCCAAGAAATACTGTTCATCTTACATTTAATAGTAGCTGTGGTATTAGTTATAGAAATAATGCAGATCTCTGGAGGAACTTGAGTTGCTTGGCTTTCCATTAAATACTGCAAGATGAATCTGCAACTAGACCTTACTGCTGTGGTTTGTCGTAGATCGGCGCCGCCTGCATGAAGATTATACGATGTCCTTGCACTGCCGTCTTTATGAACCCACCCACCAGAGCGCCCTATTTGGGTCATAGGCTTCATTTGGTTTGTAGTCTTCTGTAGATGGTAACTTTTAGCAAGTTGAAACTTATGCATACCCAAGTTCTATAAGAGCTGATTGAGTTGTGCACAGTGTTCAATACTTTTCTTGGAGGCCCTATTTGGATTACTGCTTGCTCCCTCTCTCTTTCTCTCTCTGAAATTTTAGATAGGACTCACAAGTCCAACACAAAATCGATAAAAAAAAATTAGTTGCTTTGGTTTTAATCTTAACCAATTTGGGTAGTAAACAAGTAGATCTGTTTTAATAAAGGGAATAATTTGAAACCCAGTCAAGACAATATGAATTCAACTAAACAAGAAATATAAACTGTGTGTCTGAAAATATATAACTATAGATAAGTTAGACATGAGTTGAGCAATTCTCGACACAAAATGGTTAAGAAGTTGACGCAGCTTGACTCATTAGCAACCCTTCTGTCTCTCTCTGCCAACTAGGGGGTGGTAACGAAAAGGTGTAGAAAACCCTCCTTCCTCCTTATCATACCGTCGTTGGCAATGATACCCCCATTGCCTACAGGCTGGTTCCTCTACACTTTTTTCGAAAATGTGGCGGGATCCATCTCCTATGTACAATTTGTGGGTCTGTACCAGATTGTATGAGTGAGGCTGGGGGGGTGGGAGGTGGAAAGGAAATGTTTAGTTGTGCTGACTTTGTATTGTGTCGAATTTGCACCAACTGAAATGGAGTTGTTGGTATGTACACACGAGATTCAAATATCCTCTAATACACTTTTTTTCAAAAAAATTTAATCAGATTAGATCATCAGGTTGTGTATTGATGGAGACCCACCGACATATAGTGAGTTCCGACACGATCAATTTTTTTTTTTTTTTACAAAATCTAAGTAAATTGATTAGAAAAAGATTAACAGCCAAGTGGTCTTTCCAGATTACAAAAGTAAAAGTGCCAAAAAAATAAAATAAAATCCTACTATTATTTATGATACAGTAATTGTTGCAGGATCAAACCAAGTCCAAAGATGGTTGCGTTTATTAGAAGGAACAGATATAAACTGTACCTGCAAACTTGAACAGAATTGGACTGTTGGCAATCATTATAGATCCGAGCCACATCATAAATGTCAAGACTAGAACAGACAGTTTTAGTTGAGATTGGTCTCGAATCTCTAACAATTAGTCCCTATAGAACAATGTGTTCTCTTTTTTTGGAGACTCAATCTTCAGATTCTTAAGATCGCTTTTATGCCAATCTCCAAGAGTTCTGGCCAGATGACAATGCCCACTGCCCAAAAATTATGAAAGAGGCTAGCTGTTTTTTTTTGTTGGTTCAATGGTCAACGGTGTTTGAGTAAGTTTACACGTACCTCGACTAATTTCCTTCCTATTCCTGTCAAAGGCAGATCATCTATGTTGGAACTAGGATATTCATGAGGGATAAATTCATCATTGTCTGGCCTCAAAAAATTGTCAAAATTTGAACTCATGACGTTTGGTTTATAACTCATCCCTGTTATCATTTGATTTACACATGGAGTTAAGACTAGCTTGAAAACAACCACTGAATTGATTTGTGCTATTATTTCCTTTGAACCTAGCAAGGAGAAATGTTAAGAAAAACTCTTTACAAATGGATTGGGATACTCTCTAGTACCAGATGCTCTTGGCCTTCGCTCTAAATTACCATGAATTCAAATGAGATTTATTTTATTCAAATGAGTGATGTAATGTATCGTAACTACGAAAAATCAAATTGGGAAACCATGGTAAGTGATGGGACTTTAGGTGGTTCAATAGCCCTAAGTTGATACGTGGACAGTTATAATCGTTATGGACCACAAAGAGCACCTAGCCTCTGAGATGCCAAGTACACCCATAAAGGCTTAGCATTAAAGGAGATATGACAACTCATTAAATAGGGTCTTGAGTGGCTGCAAGTCATTCAACCGGCATCCAGGTCCTCGAGAAGTGTGAGAAAAGTCATCATTATAAGGTATTAATTATCGTGACGCCGACTCCATGTCTTCGGCGAAATCCGAGGGGCACTTATTCCCGAGCAGTGAACGCTCAGGCGTAGGTGTCAAGCATCGAGCAGAAGTATTTAATTGGGGTGGTAATTTTTGATACGACACGATAACTCGATACAAATACGACACGAATAAATGGGTTTGAGTTAAATATTTTTTGGTATAAACCCGTGTAAGACACGACCCGTCAACACGAAGTGTTAATGAGTCGTGTTCGGGTTCAACCCGTTTAACACGAATTGACCCAATTGACCCATGTATTTAATTGGGTTGACATAAACCCGCCTGACCTGTTTTGACCCTAATTGACCCACCACTATATAATGAACTTAATTATTTTTTTCAAACCCTAACTACATTTTCCTATTTTCGTCTAGAGTCCAGACCCGCCGCCTCCAGCCTCCTTCCCTCTATTTGAGTTTGCCATTATTTGAAAATGGCATTCTAGTTTACACCACAACCACAACAGTCATCGTTCCAACTTCAACCCCAACAACAATCTCCTTTTTCACAGATCAGTCCATTCTCTTAGCCCTAACCCTTACAACATATTATGAATGCTTACTTGTACTGCCTTTAGATTTTTTTAGAGCTTTAGATTTTTTTTAGTACTAGTTTTTATTGATTTGTCTTGATGCTATGTAATTGTATTTATTTGTTTTAGCTTTAGCTTTAAGTTACTTTTGAATTTTTTGAATGTTCATTAGGTTTCTAATTGTCAAATAATCTTGCAAGGAAAATGGAGGATACATCATGTAGTCAATCGACAGTGGATGTCAATATTGAGAATACATCCCATGCTGAACCAGATACAGAAAATGGAGATAATAAGAATGATGAAAAGTGGCAATATACTTCCACATTAGAGGTATGAGGTTTTTTTTAGAAAGTATGTAAATGAAGACAATGTTATAAAGGCATAATGCAACAAATGTAAGATTGAGTATAATACTGCTAGTAAGTATGAAACTGGTAATTTATGGCATCATTTAGAGACTTGTTTGAAACAACGTGATGTGAGCTAGTTAATTTTAAGTCAAACTCAAGGGTCTATTACTACACGGCCTTTGAAGTTTAACGAGAAAAAATTTCGAGAGATGTTAATACGTGCAATAATTAGACATGATTTGCCCTTTCAATTTGTTGAGTATGAATGTGTTAGACAAATCTTTAGCTACTTAAATCCAGATGTCATAATTATTACAAGAAACACGGTTAAGGTTGATATTATGAAATTGCATGCAAAATAGATGTGTAGGTTGTCTGTTATCTTACATGACATACTTAGCAGGATTAGTTTGACTTCTGATTTGTGGACATCTATTGCTACCGATGAGTATTTAGTCTTACAACACATTTCATAGACAAAGATTGGGTATTGCAAAAAAGAATTTTGAATTTCTCTTACATGCCTTCTCCACACAATGGCATTACACTGGCTGACAAGATTTATGGTTTGTTGACAAAATGGGGGGTTGAGAAAAATTTGTTTTCAATTACTTTGAATAATGCTTCTACAAATGATGTCATGGTTGATATGCTTAAGAATCAACTTAATTTGATAGATGCTTTGCTTGGTGATGATGGAATTTTTCATATTCGTTGTTGTGCTCATATTCTAAACTTGATTGTGCAAGAGGGATTGAAAGAAGTAGATTTAGCTGTGGAAAATTCAAAGAGAGTGTTAAGTGTGTCAAAGATTATCAGGCAAGAAAACAAAAATTCTTAGAGTGTGTTGCACATACATCTTTAGATAGCAAGAAAAGTTTGAGGCAAGATGTTCCTACTAGATGAAACTCAACATATTTGATGCTTGCAAGTGAAATTTACTACCGTTGTGCCTTTTGTCATTTGCAACTTATGGATTCTAATTTTAAACATTGCCCATCTCAAGAGGAATGGATCAAAGTTGAAAAGATTCAGATGTTTTAAAAAAATTTCTATGATACTACTGTTATATTTTCTGGCTTCTAGTACCCTACATCAAACTTGTACTTTCAGCAAGTTTTCAGTATTCAATTGACTTTGAATAGAGAAATACAAAGTTTGGATACTTTTATGAGAAGAATGTTGATTAACTATCAAAATTATTATTTTATTATATTTAATGATTGGTTAATTATATATTATTTGTGATTAAATATGTTAAATTCCTTGATTTTTTTTTGTTTGATACTTTTTCTAGTTGTTTAGTTTATTTTGCAGGTAAATTGGTTGATTTAAAGTAATAATGAATAATGCAAGTGAAACAATCACTAGAGGAAGAATCATTACTGATAAGGATTGAAGAGTCAAGATTGATAAATTAGAAATTTAATCCTTATAAAAGTCCAAGTTGGAAGAAAACTCATTTAGAGTTGAATTATGAAAGTATCCTATAAGATAAAGATTTGATATATTTTCAGTATTTTGGTCATAACTTTTGACTATGCTATCCAATTTACTTGATATTTGGGGGTTGGAAAAAAGACTCAAAGGGCTACAAAAGTGTATTTCACGAAATTTTCTTGATTCAACCTCTAAATATGCAAAATCCAAACTTGAAGTCTAGACAGATTTTATACCCGCGCCCCAAAGATTTTATACACAGGATTTAACTTTACAAGACTTCTTTTTGGAAAGGAATTCCTTCCAAGCCAACCTTATATCTTTTATATTTTACTATAAATAAGGGCTCTCATCTGTTGAGAGATATAATTAAAATTAGGATTATAATTATTATTCTTTTTTTATCTTTTTATTTTTTATTTTAGTCCGTCATGTCTGACTAGAAGGCTAAGTTAGGGCTAGGGGAGAACCTCAACGAAGTACGGTACTATTATTGACTCTATGCTTAATGATTTATAATGTTTTGTTAATTTAACTTTTGATTTCTTAGCAAAATTTTTATTCTGTAAAAATTCTTGAGTCGTTGTGTCATGTACATCGATTGCTTGAATTTTTCTGCGAATAAATAACTGGATATTCCACGCTTGAGGTAATTATCATTATTTCATAAAATAATATAATTGGACGATTATTCAGGTTCCTAAATATTCTTTTGATTATAACGTTTGGTTTTCTTACTTGATTTGTTAATTGAATCAACCGACATCTGATTCTTGTTTCAAATTAAGTTTTGAGTCCTCAATCATTATTGTATGGAATTGAGAGGGAGTACCAGATGCTCTAGTATTTTTATTACTGTTTTAATTATTAAAATTAATTTTCTTCGTTCAACAATTCTTTAAACAAATCATTTACTTTTAAATTTGTTTTAGTAATTATGTGATTGCTTTCTTGTTACAATTCCTTGAGGGTTCAACCTTGGTCTTCCGAGAAATATATTATTTCGCTCAACTTGCACTTGAGTTTACATTATTAAAGTTGAAGCAAATGTCTTATCAAATGTATGGAAAATTTGAGAAGTATTGGTTAAAGTATAACGTGATATTGGCCATTGCAACTGTGTTTGATCCTCGCTATAAAATTGACTTTGTGGAGTGGTGTCATAAGAAGCTTTATGGTGAAGGCTCTCTTGAGTATTTTTATGTTCGAGACAAACTTTTTTCTCTATTTGATGAGTATATGAACAAATCTGTTGTCACCTCTTCTTCTCAATCATCATCTGTTCCTTGTGGTGGTCTAGTTGCTTGTGAGTCAATCTTGAACCCACAACCTGTGTTAGATTTGAAGGTATTTAATTTTTTGTTTTATAGTTTTTATTGTATTAGATTAATACTATTGATAGTCTATGATTTGAAATTCTGTGATTTTGATAATGTAGGTATTTGTCATTGAGAGCATTGCATCTGGTCTTAAAACACAAAAAAGTCAATTGTAATTGTATTTGGATTAGCTTATGGTTGACATAGAAATAGAACTTCTTGTTCTTGATTATTGGAGAGCTCATTAGTATCGTTATCCAAAACTTACTATTATGGCTCGTGATGTGTTAACTATTCTAATTTCTATGGTTGCTTCAGAATTAGCTTTTAGTATTGGTGGTCAAGTTCTTGACTAATACCATAGTGCTTTGAAGCCTCACGTTGTGGAGACTTTGATGTGCACTAGGGATTGGTTATGTGCAGAAAAAGATAATAAATATAATTTGTGATGACTGTGATATTTAATTATTTTTACAAATATTGAATTCTTATTTATATGCTTTTCTTATTGTCATTTAGAAAATTCACAAGTGCAATTGGAAGAGCTGCTAGAAGATGTTATAAATCCAATTTTGAACAAAAATGAGGATGTGTTGGTGCAATGTTCAAATGTGATTGTGGATCTTAATTGTTGATGTGTGTGAGTCATAAAACCTAACTCTTCTTTTCAATCTTATGTGTTTGTTTTTATTTTTTATCACAATAACAATTCCATATTTATTAGGGTTAAAAACTTAATATGTTTTTTGGCAGGATGTTGGCCAGATTTAGGAGATGAAGAGGATTTGAAAGATGCTTATAATATTGCTTTGGGATATTTGTAAAGTTTTTTGAATATTTGTAATGTTATAGAGATTTGTATTTGTTTTGGGATATTTGTGATGTTTTTAATGCCTTTGTTTTATGTAAAATAGGTCTAAATTTTTTCTTTTTTTGTTAGGTCATGTCGGGTTGGGTCCTGTCGGTTGGGTTGCGTTTACCCGAACACGACTCGTGTAAATCTCAGGTCATAGGTCGTATCGAGTTAGTGGTGTTTTGAGTCAAGTCGTGTTCGTGTCCAAATGACCTAACCTGTTTAACTCACAGGTCGTGTTTGGGTTGATGTGTTTTCAACCCAAACCCGGCATGACACAATTTCCACCCCTAGTATTTAATGACCAGAGATAAAGCCACAAAGGCTCGGCGTATCCCGAGCAAAGGTCTGATCGCCCGAGCGAATTAGTCTTGAGAGGATTTGATGAGATAGCACTCATTATGCATAGATACGAGTGGCAAGCTATTAAAAATTGAGATGAGACTTAAAGGTTTTTCAATCATTGCTAGCTCAAGTATAAATACCCCTCAGAAAGTTGAACAAAAGTACGCAACCTAAATCCAGAAAATACACTGTGCTATTGTCTCCAATGCCGATTGACTTGAGCTTCGAAAGGGGTTAGTCGGGTGTTCACTTGGCCCATTCTTTGACTTGTTGAATGTTTTATGTTCATCAGTCAGCGGATCGCTATGTTAACTCATTGCAAGAAATCACCCGTGCAATTTGGTGACGAGTGGTCGGGGGAAATCAGTAGGCGCAAAGCAGGCGCAGAGACCGGAGTATCCACTGGAATGATTCTCGGGGCGCAAGTCAGGAAGCCCCGGTGAGGAGCTTGCATGAACGCCTGGGTGAGAAACGTGCGCCTCAACAATACGTAGGGCGAGCCCCCGAGGAGAGATTCAAAGGTAACAAGAGGTGCAGGTTGGATCTGTCCTGAGGGGTTCTTCGTCGCAGACTCGAGAGGTACTGAGATGGCAGAGTCCCACACAGATTCAACTCTGCGAGGCCCTGGGAATAAAAGACCCTGGGAGGACCTCCGTATACGCTTGGATGCTAAGCGCCGAAGACCCCTCCCTAGGAAGGATGATGACATTGAAGACAAGCAAATCGTCTCGCCATTTGTTTGGGCTACCAGGGAGATTGAGTTGCCAAAAAAGTTCACTGTCCCCCGTTTTAAGGTTTACAACGGGAGAACAGACCTTGAGGGTCATCTATGACAGTACAAACAACTAATGTCCATCTATGACATTAATCAAAGACTGTTATGCCTAGTGTTTCCCATAAGCTTAGGGGTGTAACTTGGGCAGGCCAATCCGAATTCAACTTGAGCCTAACCCAAAAAAATAGGGCTTGAGTTAAAATTTTTAATACTTGGGTTGGGCTTGGAAAAAAAAATTTCAACCCAAATTGAATTTAAGTAAACCTTGGATTGTTGGTTCAACCCGAATATTAAAATCGGGTTAAACTTGATTATTAAATCGGGTTGAACTCGAATATACATAAATATAAATATATTTAACTAGAGTTAGTATTTATCTTCACTCTTTAGAGTTCAGACTTTTACTTCACTTCAAGTTTTCACCCATGTGCCTCCTTCTCTCTCAAATCCCTCTCTCATTCGTCACTCATCCCTCTCTTAGCCTCCTTCTCTTAATCTTCACTTGTCTGAGTCATATTAGACTCTCAACCTTCCTCTTTCACTCGTCACTCCTCCCTCTCTCTTCTTTTGTGCTTCGCCCTTCATCTCAGATCACTTGAAAAAATTAGATCTACACTTGAAAAAGTCAAATTTACACTTTAAAAAATTAACCTGAATTAAGTAACCCAAGCCCAATCCAATTTTTAATCCAAAATTAACCCAAATTAAGTAACTCAAATTCAACCTGAGCCCGCCCGAATCAAACTCGGGCAATACTCGGATTGAGTATTTCGAGTTGAGATAAGGTTAGAGTTAGGGTTAGAGTTAGGGCTGAATATTATATACCTAAGGTTAGGCTAGGATTGACCTCTTAACCCGTCCAACCTGTTCGAGTTGCACCCCTACATGAGCTTAGGAGATACTGCTATGAAATGGTATGAGAGTTTGGCCCTAGAAAGTATTAAGTCTTGGAGATAGATGTTTGAGCTGTTTGTTGCTCAATTTATTAGCAGCAACAAAAGGCCCAAAGACATTGGTGCTTTGCTGACACTCAAATGGAGGGGTGGAGAGACTTTTCGGCAGTACGCAATCAAGTATTGGGAAGAGGTAAACGAAGTTGAGGCATGCTCGAAAGCCATGGCAGCAGCAACATTCCAACTAGGTCTGTCTCGGGACACCGATCTATATTAGTCTCTAACTAAGCGAGCCCCGAGGGATATGAAGGACCTGATGTCTTGCATAAACAAGTATACGAGGGTGGAGGAAGAGTCAGCTATGCTCGAGCCTAGAGTCCCGACAATGAAAAAATGGGACAAGGAATTGCTTGTGAGGAGAGGAGCACCGGCCCATCGACTCCAAGAAGCATATCTTTTCAAGGGGTGAGCACGATCTTCAAAGAACCCATTTATAAGATGCTGCACAAGATAAAAGAAAGTGTCTTTCTTCAAGTGGCCACCCAAAATGCAGGGAGATCCAGTCTCTAGGGATTCAACGTCTCGATGCTCTTACCATCAGGATGTTGGGCATATGACCGAGGACTGCCAGGTGTATAAATCATTCCTCGAGAAACTGGTTCGAGGAGGACATCTCGGGAAATTCATTGATGGCTCGGACCCTAGGGGTCTGACAAGGGATAAAGTAGGCATATCCCAAGAAGTAGTGACTGTGATTAAAGTGATACATGCTTGCACAGTAGACATACCCATTTACAATTCGTTCTGTGCTGACCTCCATAGGGTTGTGCAAGTCGTGAAGGTGGAGGAAACAAAGTTTGGGGGATAATCGTCTAAAAGACCTCGGCTTGACGTCGAGGCCATCTAGTTTTCAGATGTCGACCTAAGTGGGCTAGCCTTCCCACACGAAGACGCCCTGGTGATTACCCTTCGGATTGAGAAATTCGATGTCAAGAGAATCCTGGTGGACTCGGGAAGTTTATCTGAAATGATATATGACGATCTCTTCCACAAGATGGATTTCACCTAGAAAGATTTGAAGCCCGTGAAGACCCCTTTGTAAGGTTCAATGGCTCTTATGCCCTTCCTCTCAGAAAGATTACCCTTATGATCACCGTGGGGGTTGTCACAATCCCATTTAAGTTTGTGGTGATAGATTTTGATTCCCTCTGCAGTGCCATTATGGGTAGGACATGATTATATGCGATGAAGGCGGTATATTCGTCTTACCATGAGAAGGTAAAGTTCTCCAATGCGAGGGGAATCATAGAGATTTGTAGCGACCAAGCCTCATCCAAAAGTTGCTTTTATGCAGTAGTGAAGACTGGGGTTAACACTAGGTCGCAAGAACGTGACCCTGAGACAATGTTGGCAAAATAACAATCATAGTTCAACTGGCCAAACATTGATGATCCCATCACGGACCCAGCAAATCATTGCACGGAGGCTCTGGATAAGGTTCTTCTGAATCCCGGAGCTGATGAGAGATTTTTGCTTATGGAGAAATCACTGGTCGATGCTGAGAAATTTGATATGGTAAACTTCATTTGTGGTAACACCAACGTCTTCGTATGGAACCCAACTGAGATGACATGAATAAGTCCCGAGGTGATATGCCATCGACTTCATGTTGATCCATCTTTTAAATCCGTAAAGCAAAAGGCTCAAAGAACGACTCCTCACCACGTACAGGCGGTCGATGAAGAAGTTGACAGGTTGTTCGGGACTAGGTTAATCAGGAAGTCCAGTTCCCCGAGTGGCTGTCGAACACGATTTGTGCAAAGAAAAAAGACAAAAAGTGGCGAGTCTGCATGGATTTTATGGACCTGAATAAGACATACCCCAAAGACGAGTACCCTTTGCCGAAAGTCGATCAGCTTGTTGATGCCTCCGTGGGGTATGAACACATTTCTATATGGATGCCCGCGCAGACTACCATTAGATCCCATTGCACAAATTTGATCAAGAGAAAACGACGTTTCATCACACCCTGAGGTATTTATTGCTATACGGTGATGCGGTTTGGTTTGAAAAACGCCAAAGCCACTTATCAACGCTTGATGAATAAGATGTTTAAACAACAACTCGACGCCATAATGGAAGTATACGTCGATGACATGTTGGTAAAGAGTAAGGTGAAAGCCGATCATATTCAGGATCTCGGAGTCACCTTTGCCCTGCCCCCAAAATATGGCCTGAAGCTCAATGTTTCGAAGTGTGCTTTTTGGGTAAGCTCAGGCAATTTTTTGGGATATCTAGTCACTCATCGTGGTATAGAGGCCGATCCCGATCAAGTACAGGCCGTATAGAGAATACAGAAGCCGAAGACTATCAAGGACATACAAAAGTTAACCGGAATGCTAGCGGCACTCAATCAGTTTATTTCTAAGTCCTCAGACAGATGCAAGTCATTCTTCACCATGCTTAAGGGGGCATTGAAGGGATGCTGGGGTGAAGAATCCATCGGGCGCTAGAGGGAATCAAGGATTACTTAAGGTCCCCTCCGACTCTTTCTATTCCAACAGCGGGCAAGGTCTTAAACATCTACTTGTTCGTTTCAGAATGGGCAGTTAGTGGGGCTCTGGTGAGAGATCACAACGGGGTATAGAGGCCAGTCTATTATGTGAGCAAGACCCTACTCGACGCCGAGACTAGGTACTTGCCAATGGAAAAGCTTATACTAGCCTTGGTCGTCTCAACTAGGAAGCTTAGACACTATTTCAAGGCACACCCCATAGAGGTCTTGACCAATCAGCCCTTGAAGCCCGCACTTTACAAAGCGGACATATCTAGGCGAGTCTACAAATGGGCCGTGGAGCTAGGAGAGTTTGAGATAACATACAGGGCTCGTACTTCTATTGAAAGGGAAGATCCATGCTAATTTTCTTGCTGAGTTCTCTGCGTTCGAGTCACCACCAGATTTGAAGTTAGTTGTTTTTGCCCACCACGACGTTTGGAGTTTACATGTGGATGGATCCTCGAACACAAGGGGGGGCAGGAATAGGTATAGTCTTGACCAATTTCGGAGGATTTACAGTAGAATGAGCAATCAAACTTGGATTCAAAGCATTCAATAACAAGGCCGAGTACGAGGCGCTGTTGGCTGGGCTAAATATCAAGTACTCCTTCGGCGTAAGACACCTCCAGATCTTCTGCGATTCCCAGTTGGTGGTAAATCAATTTAATGGGGAGTTTGAGGTACGAGGCGATAAGATGAAAGCCTATCACTAGAGAACAAAGTCGAAGATGGAGAAGTACCAAAAAATAGAGGTGTCCCAAATTTCTAGAGATCACAATAGACATGCCGAAGTGTTAGTTTGCCTAGCCTTGGCCTTGGCTTTAGAAATAACTCGGTGCATCATTGTTGACTACCTCGAGAATCCAAGCATAAGGCACTTAGATGCCAAAGAGGTCCTACTGACGAGCGCTCAAAGTATGTTACTGAGTTGGAAAGACACCATAATCGAATACTTAATGAACGTGACACTCCCCAAGGATGCCAAAGTAGCCAAAAAGGTCAAGTTGAAAGCTCCCAGATTCTAGATATCGCCCAATCACAAATTGTATCAGAGATCCTTCTTAGGACCATATCTACTTTGTGTTGTCGAGGGTAAGGTGGAACCACTGTTGTGTGAGGTTCACGAGAGAATATGTGGAAATTACACGGGAGGAAGATCCCTCACGCACCGTGCAATGTCTCAACGGTATTGGTGGTCATACATGCAGAAGAATGTCAAGCAGTTGTTTAGAAATGTGGCAAGTGGCAGAAGTTTGCTTCAATCATCTGACAACCGGTAGGGGCTTAAACCCTTTGACAAGTCCTTGACCAGTTTCTCAGTGGGGCATGGATATAGTGGGACTTCTACCGAGGGCTCCTTTGGGCAAGAAATTTCTTTTAGTCATCATTGATTACTTTACCAAATGGATCGAAGCCGAGCCCTTAAGCAGCATTCAGAATGTGGAAACGAAGAAATTCGTTTGGCAGAATATAATTACTTGGTTCAACATCCCCCGAGCCATCGTCTCTGACAACGACACCCAGTTTAACAGTGGGCCATTTAGAGAGTTCTTCTTAGGATTCAGAATATGTAACTACTATTCCATTCTGGCGTACCCTTAATGTAACGGGCAGATGGAGGTCTCCAATAAATAGTCTTGGCTGGGATAAAGAACAGGTTGGAGAAAGCTAATGGCAGATGGACCGAAGAACTACTTAATGTCTTTTGGGCATACAAAACCACCTTGAGGACCTCTACTGAAGAAACTCCCTATGCTATGACATATGGTGTTGAAGCTGTTAACAAAGCCTTCGAGTTGGGAAACAGTGATGAATCATTTGACAGGGATCTTGATCTGATTGAAGAAAAAGGGAATTGACATCTACACATTTAGCCAAATATCAAGGGGAGTTATCAAGACAACATCAAAAGAAGGTCCGAACAAGAGGTTTTCAGGTGGGAGATTTGGTATTGCGCAAAGTTGTGGGCAACACACTAGAATCCACTAACGGGAAGGTTAGCCTCAATTAGAAGGGTCCGCACAAAGTCGTGGCCATATGAGACACAGTAACATATCGACTACAAGATATAGATGTCAAAGATGTAAGTCGACCTTAGAATGTATCAAATTCAAAGAAATATTACTACTAAATTGATTTCAAGAGCCAAATCTCAATAATTAACATGAGTCTCGGGCTTGGCCGTTAGGGGTAAGACCCCGAGAGGGGTAAGCCTCCACCCTTAGAGTACTGTCCTCGAAAAAAATTAACATGAGCTCGGTCGTTAGGGGTATGACCTCAAGGGGGTTAAACCTCCACCCTTGGAGCACCGCCCTCGAAAAGAATTAACATGAGTCACAGGCTCGGTTGTTAGGGATAAGGCCCCGAGAGGGGTAAACCTCTACCCTTGGAGCACCGCCCTCGAAAAGTATTAACACAAGCCTCGTGCTCAATCGTTAGAGATAAGGCCCCAAATCAAGTAAGTCTCCAATACTTGTGCATTTTCGAAACTTTATCAACCTGGAGGTTTGGGAGCCAATAACACAGTTCAATAGAATGAAATAGAAGACATTATGAAAGAAAAAGGAATTTCATTGATAAAGAAAAAGAGGGTCGTGCATCCCTCGAGCATACAATAAGCAAAAAAAAAAAACAATTTCAGGGGCCTTCGGAACCAGCGGGCTCGCCAAGGTCACCACCGAGCTCCTCACCGCCGAGCTAAGACTGATGCCTTCTGAGAGACCCTTCACCAACACCAAGGATCTCATCAAGCTCCCCAGACTCGGTCCCGCCGGGATAGATGAGAAGGGTACCAGGGATAGAGGGATCGTCGACATGCATAAGAAGGGTAGGAGAAGGAAGCCGAAGGGGAGACATTCCCTCTGATTGGTCACTAACGGTGATCTGCACTATCTCTGCCATTGTCTCCCCTACTTCAGCTGGCCTTTTAGGTGGAGCTGGCTCTACACCTTGCTGGACAGTAAAGGGGGGTTGCAGCTTCACCTACCCCTTGCAAATTATGCATTGCAAAGAGCTTAGAGTTGGGGCAACCCCGGTAGCACGAAGAGTCTCATCCCAACCTTGCTTAAAAGCCTTCATTTTTTCATCATCGAAGGCTGGGATGAACTACTCTTGGCACTGATTGTACACGTCCATGCAAACCCTGTTCAACTTCCCCAGCCCTGCCTTTCTTTAGTCCCTCCATCTTCGAGGTCAGGGCGGCACAGTTGGCTGTGGCTTCTAATAGCTTAGCCTTAGCAGTAGAGACTTTTAGCTCGGCCTCTTTCATCCTCCTTGTCGCCTCAGCCTCGGCTTGTTTTCTCTTGTCCAAGTCAGCGATAAGAACCTCAGCTTTATGGATCAGGTCAACAATGCTCCTAGACTGTTCGATGACCATCCTCTCCATTTTGTTAATATGAGAGTCTTTCTTGGTGAGCTCGGCCTGAACCTTGTTGGCCTTGTTCTTGAAGGCCCAAAAAGGGTAAATGATGAATCCCATTTTCTGGCAAGCTTGAAAGGAAAGAACAAGAACAAATGTCAGAATTTGGACAAGGCAACAAAAAATTCAAGGTAAGAAGGGAGTTCGGATTACTTACCACCAGGTTATGTTGGACCACCCCTTGGAGAAGCTGGTTGTCTTCGTACTCATCCAGTATTGCCATGTCGGTGTCAAAATGGAAGGTCCCATTGACGAAAGGGCCACATTAGGGGAGTGGATTATGGAGTCAGACTCCAAAATTGGTTGCCCCTTCTTATAATGGCTTGGGGGGCCCACTCAGCGGTACCAGAAGGGTGACAAAGTTAATGTGATGCCCACCTAGATCCCTCGGCACTTTGGGGCAGAAAAGACCATCATACTCTTGTCCGTCACCCTTCTCCCATCTACCGTCGAGCATTATGAGATCCTGGGCGTACCCCTTGTTCGCGTCGAGCATATGTGTCACCAAATACTTGGAAGGGTCCCTGGCCTGAAGATAGTATCTGCCTCCGCTGACTAATTTCAAGTCATAGCAGAACATAATCTCGTCTATCCTCATGTTTAGCCTCAACCAAGCATTTATGGTGACTATGCTCATGACTATTCTAAACAGACTGATACAACATTGGAGGGGAAAGAGCCTCAATTGCATGAGGACTCTTAACAGAAGGGGAGAGAGAGGGAACCTAAGACCCCTTCCATTATGGCCTTAGTGTGGAAGGGCATCGGTTGTACACTGCCTACATCAGCCCTATGAAATGCAGGGTCAAAGACAAAAGTGAAAACAAGCTCAGGAATGGTGTAAGTGGTTCTAAACGCCTGCAGGTTGGTATAAGACGTGTGGGTAGTCGCCCCTGAAACACAGGCGTGCTGAGAAAACCTCCACTCTCCATACGTCACCTGTCCCATGACGTGTTGAAAATGGAGACTGGGGAGTAGTTGATGGGACTTTAGGCGGCTCAATAGCCCCAAGTTGACATGTGGACAGTTATAGCCGTTAAGGACCGCAAAGGGCACCTGGAGGAGGTGCCGAGGAGTTAAAGCCTCTGGAAAACCGAGTTCACCCATCAGGGTCTAGCATTAAAGGAGATATGACACCTCATTAAATAGGGTCTTGAGTGGCCGTAAGTCATTAAACGAGAAGTGTGAGGACAGTCATTATTATAAAGTATTAATTACCGTGACGCCGACTCTATGTCCTCGATGAAAACTGAGGGGTGTTTATTCCCGAGCAGTGAACGCTCGGGCGTAGGTGTCAAGCACCGAGCAACGGTATTTAATGACCGGGGATAGGGCTATAAAGGTTCGGCGTGTCCCAAGCAAAGGTCCGATCGCCCGAGTGAATCAGATACGATTGCATAGATACGAGTGCATAGATACGATCGGCCAAGAGGATTTGATGGGATAACACTCATTATGCATAGATACGACTGCAAGCCATTAAATGTTGAAATGAGACTCAAATGTCCTTCAATCATTGCTAGTTCAGGTGTAAATACCCCTCATAAAGTTGAACAAAAGTACGCAACCTAAATCTAGAAAATACACTGTGCTAATGTCTCAAATGTTGACTGACTTGAGTTTCGGAGGGAGCTAGCCGGGTGTTCACCCAGCCTTCTCTAACTTGTTGAATATTTCAAGTTCATCATTTAGCAGATCATTATCTCAACTCATTGCAGGAAATCACTCGGACAATAAGTTAGCCAGAACAGCTTTCAACTCGTGCTATGGGTACTCGATTTTGGGTGGAGTGGACCAAAATTTGGGCACCGGACGGAAAACCCTAAATGGTGAGGACCAGAGCCCATTTAGAACAAGTCAACATGGTACAGGCGATCAGATTGTGGAACTCAGCTGGATGCTAACACAGACATAGGTGGTCCCATCATGGCATACCCTAGCTTGGTCTATAGTGTAATCTGCAACACTTAATCATTAATATATTTACAGTAGATTTAATTTTAATGACAAAGTCTCTTTTGGATTCTGCTCTTTAAGATGGTCCTTCCAAAACGCTTACGGCTTTGATCCCACCACCACCACCCCCCCCCATGATTCGGTCCCCGACCTATATATACCATATAATAGCCCCTAGTTTGATCATGCGCACAAGGCCACGGTTCTGGGGTGCAATGCTTCCGTGTATGAATCTTTTTAATTAGGTCCGTTAATGGATTAAATTTTTTTTTTTTGAATTCGAATTCGAATAGTTTGATATTAATTAATATTTTTTATTGATAATGTGAATTCACTATTTTATATTTTACGGATTCATATATAATTATATTCGATTCAATTACAATTCAATCTGACATATATAAACATATTTTTTATATAAATATTAAAGAAGCCAAGTAATTATTTGAAGAAATTTAGACATAATTTGTTAAATTAAGTTAATCGGATCATGTAAGATTTCGAATTATTATCAAATTTGGATATGGATCATAAAAATAAAATTCCTTGAAAATTAAAATCGAATCGGACTTATTTTGGACCAGTTAAAATCCACTCCAAATCTGATTTGTTAACAAGTCTATTTGTACCATCGTCATTTACTTCACTTTATTTTAAAAAAAAAAATCAATAAAACTATTTGCTAGGCCCCAACCAACACAGGAGGCCACTGTTAATCTAATAACAACATTTGATTAAGTCAGTGAATTATATAAAAATATTATTGCTCATTTTGGATATACCGATATAAAAAAAGAGTGATAATATTTAAGCGTAAAAATCATACTTAATTTATTGATGTAACAACTGATTTGGTCTAATAACGTCATTCTAACGGCAACTTTGAAAATTTTTTCTCACTTCCAAAAATTTTAAAAAAAAAAAAAACAATTTAAGAGGAGTCTAACCCGATTACCCACCAACATGATTTGGTCCCAGACCTACAACATAGACCCAGCTTCATCATGCGCAGAAGGCCTCGGTTCTGGGGCGGAATGCTGCCATGTACCATCTTCATTACTGCCGAGGGGATGAGGTCAAGCTGTTTACTACTCAGTGATGACCTCAAGTTAGCATTATGAAAACACACCACATTATTGTACAAACTATAAAATTGGAACATATAATATAGGACATTATTGTAGTTGACACTAAGATCACGCAAGTGAAATTCACATGGGAACATGAAGAACAGTAAATTGTGGGAGGTTGTAGGCTGCAAGTAAATGTAACACTACGACTATGTTTTTGAACTGAAAGTCAATCCAATAAAGTTAGATGTTTTTGGATTCTTATGAATCAAAAATGACCCTCTCATCTCTACTAATAATGGATTGTATTGTGTCGTGTTGTGTAAAAAATTTGTATAAATTTGTGTCGATTTCACGTCAAATCGGTGCATGGGTACCGTTAAGAATTGACCTATTAAGTTAGGTTAGTCTCATGATTATATCGTATTAAAGTTTACTTAACTCATGTAAAACTGATTTATTAATTAGCAAGTTTAACACGTCGACCCAAATATCACCCATATCCGTTAAGATGAAATGTATAATATGAAAAAATTTATCAGTCTTCCCATCCATAATCCCACCTCACTGGTTCTGGGAAGCCCCTCGTTCCTTAGTATACTGACATCTAGCAATAGGATATTTAAGGACTCCATTTTTTAAGGTTGAGTTTTATTTTTATTGGTTGGAAACTGATTGGATGATAGCTTAATATTATATGATAACGGCTGACTGTAGGAAATGGGGGGGGGGGGGGGGGGGGAAATCAAACCAACAGTCATAAGCCCTAGTTCAAACCGAATTTTGCTTCATAGGGTACAAAAAGGGTTTGAACCCTAATAATTATAAATACTGTTCATAATTTCATATAGGTTGGTGTGTTCAAGTAACAAAATGTGTATCCTAGTTTGATTATTAATCCGAGATTTTGACCAGAGAGATCATAGCAGACGAAACCCACTCTCAAATTTCTTTCCTTTATGTGATAGTTTTGTATTTCGTATCCAATAGTTCACCCAGTTACGATTTTTTTTTTTTGGGGGGGGGGTGTGGCAACTAGTTCTTTGTTAATTTTAATGTTAAAAAATCATTTGGCCAAGTGATATAAAGAAACCATATGTTCTTGTTTTAATGGGTAAATCTATTGTACCGAAGAAAAGTTACAAATGAATACAAAATAGTTACAATTCATATGGTGTGAAATTACAATTGAAAAATACCAATTATGACTTAATAAAAAAAGTTAGAATCATTTCTAAAATATTGAGATCAAGCCTAAAGAAGTTAATCTTATTAACAACTCAATGGATTTTGAGTTGGACTACCTCCTCTATTTTGTATACTCTTATTCTCTTTTAACTGGTGCAACCCTTATGTTCTCGTTTTCTGTCATTGACCTGGGAATCGCAGGACTTATCCAAGTCAATGGGAACTTTATATATGGTTAGCATTTTTTTTCCTTAATTTGGGTTGTTAAAAGATTGTAGTGTTAATAGCATTTTTTATCACTAAAGTATGTATTTTTAATCAGTTTAGTCTTTATTGTATCAATTTTGTCAATTTGATCATTAAAATATTAAATCTATGTCACTTTGATTCCTAATCAGACAATTCATTAAATTTTTTGACGGAAGTGACCACGTATCCTTTTTTAGATGGTATCATGTGTTTAACATGTAATTAATCCGTCAAAAACTTAACGGTATATCTATTTAATAACTAAAATGACACAACAAAATTAATATAATGAGAACTAAATTAACAAAAAATATATATATTTTTAGAGAACAAAAACATTATTACCTCATATTTTACTTTGATAGCATGAGACTTTCTGGATTTGTTGCATTTGTGGGGTGGTATTATCATCAGTGTAAGAATCACCACACAACATGCATCTATCTATGTGAATGTCTCAAATACCTTTCACTGTTTACTTCTGTAAATGATATTCTCTCTCTCCTCATCTCTCCTCCATAGACTTGATCCAGTCATTTAATGCATTTCAGAGAGAGTGAAAGTGAAGGATCAGCTTTCTTCTTTGCAACTGCAAGTCAATTAAGGAAGGAAACAATAGGATCATGTGCCCTTGTTCATCTTCATCTTCTTTTCGTGCTTTCTTTAAGCTTTGTCATTTACTGGTGCTGCCAAAAGGTGGCAGCTTGAGTACTGATTGCATGTTACCATCTTAAGAAGAGAAGACCCATCGTCGCTTCCTTCCTATGTTCTGTTTTGGCCTCTTCTAGACTACAGAGAGAGAGAGAGAGAGCAGTACAGTTCTAGAGGGTTGTCAGGATCAGGCGTGAGAAAGAGGAGGCATATTGTCAGCCGTATGAAGGCCGGTTTAAGGGGACCAGATGGCGACCTTTGAATCCCATTTCTATTCCCTCCACCCAACCGACAACATGCCCCTCTCTATCGTACACTCAGAGGGAGAGAGAGAGAGAGAGAGAGAGAGTACTGGTTATTAGTGGCACCCAAAAGTGAGGCAGAGAACCTCACAAGTCTACATGCACTGGTTGCACCCCAAAAGTGTAGAACCCCACACCTCTCCTCAGATTCACTTTGTTGCACCAGAGGGGATCCAGGAAACGTCTCTCTCTCCCTCTCTCTCACACACATACAGAGGTTTGTGGTCCTAGTCCTACCCGCTAGTCCTAGACCAAGACTTGTATATTACTATATTAGAGACTGCTTTTGTGTTGATTTAATCCTTGTGGGAAGAACAAGAAAGAGGGTCCAAATATGGATTGGAATGGAAACTTTAGACCCATGGTTTCTCGACCAGATGCTTCCTTCGGCTTTCTCTACAAGTATAACCAATATCCAGGTAAACTCAAAGCCTCTTACCCTTTTACTATCCTTTATTTCTCACCATCTTTTGTGATTCGGTATTAATTTTGATGTGTTTCCTGAAGCAACTTTAGTGAACAATGACTAGCTTCGTATGCACTTTTACTTGGTGTATCTTGCAGTCATACTATTTTGTGCACTAATTTCCAATTAAAGAAAGTTATTCTCTTCTGTTAGTTTCAATTCTCTCTCTCCCTTAAACAACCACATACATATAGTGAAATTAAACACAAAAATCTCTTGAGGCACGTACGAACAACCCATTGAATATGAATGTCTTCTTCACCTGTTTGCGAATTCCTAAACCAGAGAGGATCAGTAAGAGGCCTTTCTTTGTTGAAGTTAAAGTAGCTTCTCAGTACGCCAGTCCCCTTATTGACCATAGTGCCTAAGGGGCAAGTTTTAGGGTAAATATGGCTAATCAAAAATAAAAAGAAACTCGGTTTTAGTAAGCTTGGATGACCGACCAAAAAGAAAGGAAAGCAATGTACTCTCAGCTCCGGGTATGTAGGACAGCCCACCGAATAGCTGCCAAGCCGTAAGCGTCTCAGTTCGAAATTTGTCTTTGATTCTTGCTTCTTTGCAGCCATGGAGATGAAGCTTCCAGTGGAGATACACAATGCAGTCCTTCCAGGGATGGACAGGAACAACTATAGCATTCAAGAGAAGAAGAAGAGATTGACAAGTGATCAGTTAGATTCATTGGAGAGTAATTTTCAGGAGGAGATAAAGCTGGACCCTGATAGGAAGATGAAGCTGGCTAAAGAGCTAGGGTTGCAGCCCAGACAAATCGCTGTTTGGTTCCAAAACAGGAGGGCTAGGTGGAAGGCTAAGCAGCTTGAGCGTTTGTATGATGCACTTAAACAGGAATTTGATGTTGTTTCTAAGGAAAAGCAGAACCTCCAAGAGGAGGTTAGATAGCTCTCTCTCTCTCTCTCTCTCTCTCTCTCTCTCTCTCTCTCGTGGTGTGTCCATGCATGAAATGCACTTCCCCGACAAAAACTAGAAAAAATTGAAATGTACATTTTTTTTTTGAATTTTTTTTCTTTATGAATATTTTAAGAGAAAAATAAGTGAAAAGTTCAAAAAAAAGGGTTCTTGTCATGAACCATTTTGAAATTCACTTTATAACCCTGAAAGTTAAAAGTTAACATTTTTTTTTTCTCAAAATTATTGTATTGTGTTGCAAATACTAAACATCATTTGGTTTTTGTATACTTGATTATATTTGAGGATTCCGCTTCAAGTTATAGTTTTCATTTTGAATATTTTCTTCATTAATGAAAAGGTCCAAGCATTGAGAACAATAGTGAAGAACCAAGCCACAAAGAAGCAAGGATCTACAGCTTATACAGATATCTCCGGTGAAGAAACTGTTGAAAGCACGTCGGCCGCGACTAACATCTCTGAGAAACCAAGGGGAACAACTGTCCATAACATTGCTCACTGCAACTATGTTTTCAACGTCGACGAGTACAATCCGGCGATGCCACCTTACTGGGCTGTTCTGCCTTCTTATCCCTGATCAGAGGCTGCAGCTAATTAAGCTGTTTATAGAGTAACCTAGCTAGAACTAGATTAGCTTAACTTGTAAGATGGGATAAGCTTGTCATCTGAGAGAGTCAGTATGGAGAACTGACACTACACCTCAATTGCTTCCATGGCATGAGGAGTTTGTTATGAGTTACGACTGTTAGAAATCAATAAGCATGGTGTCATGGAAATGCTTCTACTGCCACTACTACTATTATTATTATTATTACCATTCTGATCATTCTACCACTATTGTTTTCAGTCCATGTGAAACTCACGTTAAGTTTTAACCCTAAGGTCTCCATTCCAATGCAGCTAAGTGATGCCACTGTTTTTTATTGCACGATTCTCATTGTGTAGTTTTATTTCTGTAAAATTTATATTGAATTTTGCTCAAACTTCACTTGATGCATAAAATACTACGCTATTTGTTCTCGAGTTTAAAACTTGTTGCTACTGTCAAGGTTCGCTATGCCTTTTTTCGTAGTTATGTTTTCTTTTTCTCTCTCTTTGTTTTTATATTTTCGAAGACTATTGAGATTTACAGCCAAACAAGGAAACAAGGAAGACAACCACTGAGAAATTGTGAAAAGAGTTCACCAGATAAATGACTGTTGAGTCCAATGTCAGAGCCGATGCCCTCAGGCCAGTCAGTATGGTTTTGGACACCCAGGAAAATGGGTACAATGTTGTCTCAGTATTAGGAACAGATAAGGAATCCTATATTCATCCTTACCGTAAAAACTAGGGTTAATTACAAAATATCCCCCTCAATTTATAGTCCATGTTGTACTTAAACCTTTTAGGTTTCAATTAGATCAATTTGCCCCCTTAGAAAAATTGATCACATGCAAACCACGTCACTTGGAATTCGATTAGAAATTCAAATAAAAGACTAATTAACCCTATAATCTCTATTCTTAAAAAAAATACAAAAATAAAAGGCTGCGCAAATATCCCAACCCCCACGCATCCAACTCCTTTAGTGGCAACCCTAACTGGATGTCTACTCCCACTTTGATCAGCAACTTTAACCCCTCGCCTACCCGCCCTTAGATCAGCAACCTTGACCGTCGTCTACCCCTCACCCATCAGCAGTGACCCTCCCGACTAGCAACCCAGTGGAGGGTCAACCGCTGCCAAAACACACACATATTGGACTTACGTGTTCCAATTTTTGATTACTAGTAAATTTCGATTTTATCTTTCTCTATCTAACTTTATTGATCGGCTATTCGAAAGAATTGGGTAGGCCAACAAAAAAAATTTTAGTATTCTACAAAAAATCGAGTAAGAATGTAAAATACCTATAAAATTTTTGTATTTCTATCCTACTCTATTCAGGTGTATAAATTAATCTCTAAAAATTAAAATCTAAAAATCTAGAAACCTTAATTTTTTATTGATATTTATGGCTATTTTATATATGGTGTATTGATGTTTATGATTTTCTTGTTGTATGTTGTTTTAATTGTTTATGTATTATCTAATTTAGTATTTTTTTTTTTAGTGTTATCGGTTTATTGTGTTAGTAAATTGGTGCATGTTGTAATTAAATTGTTAAAATGATTCAAAAATTAATAACTAAAAAATATGTATTCATCCGAATTCCTACCCGATTGTTTTGGATGGAATTCAAGTAGGAATAGTATATTTGATCGGGTAGGATAGGTCAAGAAAAAATTCTTTTACAAAGTATCGAATAAAAAAATAAAATATTATAATTCATTCCTGTAGGATATAGGATGAACACCCCTAAATATACGTAATGTAAGTAATAGGAAAAAAAATTATCACCACCACAGTATTGTCCTCTTTCTGCCTCCAATAACCATGTCCATGACTGTGGACTGCTGCGTTTACCAAACTGTACCACCCATGGCTATCTCTGGATTAGGAAAAAATATTCCGCGTAACAGTTACGCCACATTTGATCAATTATGAATAATTACGTAAAACTAGTACATCCCACCAAGTTACATAATTACCAATAACTTTCACGTTCAAAACTAAGGGTGCCCAAGAATCTAAAAATTTGACTCCGGCTCCAACTTTGGTTCGCTCCACCTTCGTCGGAATAAGAGTTTGAGTCTGAAATCCTTTTCAAAAAAACTTTAACTCTAACTTTTATTAATAAAATATTTTACATAAATTGTAAATCATATAATATATATTGTATAGAAAATTTTTAAAATATTGTTCATTAGTGTAACTATTTGGTGTAGCGTTAAAATTCGATAATGCCGAAGTAATTGTTGGTGTAACATTAATATCCGATTATATATTTGAAAAGAAAATAAATTATCAATCAATTATGATCTCTTCGATTTATATCTTTTGGAGTATCAATATAACGACGTTTAAGAATGTCGACTTCGGATTGAGAGAAAGATACAGTAATTGTGCTTTCAATACGCAGTGGAGAGAGAAAATAGGGGGAGAGAAAGTGAGAGAGAGAGAGAAAGAGAGTGAGAAAATAAGGGAGAGAGTGAGAGATTAACGAAGAGATAGAGAGAAAATACGGAGAGAGAGAGAGAGTGTGTGAGTGAGAGAATAAAAATAAATGTTCACAATTCAAAATATTTAATTAAAAAATAAACATGCCAATCCATTATGCATTATTTAAGGAGAGGTAAATAAGTAATATAAATAAAATGTCATATGAATTTTATACCTAAAAACAAGATATTTTAGTAAAAATGAATTTAATAGAGTAAAATTTTTATCAATACATTTTCTCTCAAATAAGTCAAAAAGCAACATACCTACAAAAAAAAAAAGCATAAAAATGCCCAACAAAAATTGGCCCAAATCCAACCCAACTCCCAAACTCCGTCTCAAAATTACTACAATTCAGAATTAGAGTCGGCAAGCAAAATCCCCTCCGACTCCGTCGGAACCCACCCCTATTCAAAGCTACCATATAGGATGAGTGAAGTTTACTTATCCTATTTGTTTGTTTATTATTAATTGATTATACTACGTGTCAGTGGTGGCAACGGAATTAAACTGAGGATAGGATGGAATTGGAGCTCTAATGGGGGTAGGGTACCGAACAAGTGGAATTAGAGCTTTGGTGGTGGTTGTGCACTCCATTTGCAGCCGCAATGGTGCTCGATACTGCTTTTTGCTTTTTGATTTTTGTTTGGTGGTTGGGTAACTGGTGATGGAAGGATGTGTGGTTGTGATTGTGGTTGTGGATGTGGTTGTGATAGTGACCAAGGGTTATCATGGTTCAGGTTTAGTGAATCTATAAAGTTTTTTTGGACTTTCATTGATTCATATGTTTATGAATTCGTAGCGGTTACGACGTCAATTGGGATATAGATTGGCATTGCTAGTTCGATCAATAATGACATTAAGATATAGGGTAAGAAAGTTGAATAATGTTGTTATGATTAAAAAATTTGGCCTAATTTATTGATATAAAATGATGTGACTTTATAATAATTATTGGATTAACATCAAGTTCCAATGTTGTTGGATTCTATAGTCAATCCAAAAGTCACAATGAATAAGGTCAGTAAATTATATTAGTAAATTAGGTTTCAATAGTATTGCTCGTAGGAGAAATTGTGAAAAGGTACACCATTTAATATTTATTTGTATAAAAGTACCTCAATATAAAATATATGTGTATAAGTATCTTTATGTGTAAATGTTTAGTAAGAAAATACATTTTGCTGATTTTTAAATTTTTCTTTTACAGAATTACAATTTTCCTTTATTAATGGGAAATAAATCTGACAGTTATACTAGGGGTTCAGTTTCCTAAATTTATGGAATAACATTTTTAAATTTTAAAGTATATCCTCCTCTTTAATTCAATCGAAGTTATTCAAACATTCATGTATTCCCCACATTTATATAATTTTTTTTTGTTTTTTATAAATCGTAATGATGAATATATGTTTTCATCTTATATAATATCATTGGTTGTTATTACATAGTATCACAAAAAAACAAAAGTGGGCGAATTGTGTTTGTGGGTGGAATTAGAGTTGTAAGGAGGTGGAATTAACGTCAGGAGAAACAACGTTTTTCTTGAGTTATCAATTTTTTTTCTAAAAACTTCAACAATCTCAACTATCGTTCTTCTCTACAATGCACTTTTTGTTCTTCAATGATTGACGCTCTGTGTGATATTAATAGTTTGATGCCAACTTTTTCACTGTGAAGCCCTAAAAAAACTATTTTTAAATAACGATTTTCAAAGAATGGTAGTTTTGGAGAAATTTTGTCATCCTCGTTTGAAGTTCACACAATTCGGCGATAATGATAAAACTATGCATAACTGTTATATCTTCCTTTCCTTTCGGAGGTTTTCTCTATTGTTTAGAAAACTGAGCAATTTCAACAAAACAAATTGGTATTTTAGACTCTGAGTATGACATGATACTTTTTTACTGATATTTTCAATTATGGTACTTTTTGCCTAATATTTCTAATAAATGGTACCGGCCCCTTAATTCCCTTAATTGTAATGTGACCCAAACTTGGAGGGAGTAGTTTATAATTAACTCTTGATTAATATCAAATTACCACCCATGGGCAACTTTGGATCAGGAAAAAAAAATTTCATGTTAACAATTACACCACATCCGATCAATTACAAACAATTATGTAGAACTATTAGCTCTCACTAAATTGTATAGCAATCAATAACTTCCACATTCAAAACTAAGGATGTGCAAGACTCTGAAAATTCGACTCTGGTTTAACTCCCCCCCTCCGATCAAATCGGAATCAGAAACAGTCTAAAATTCTGTGAAAAAACTCCAATACATAAATTATAAATTATATAATATATTATTATATACAAAATTTGTAAAATGATATAAATTTATAAATACTACTCATTGTCCAATATAGAAATTGGTCCAAATCCTAGCAAAAGGTTAACAAAAGACATAAGAATGCCTAACAAAAATTAGCTCAAATCTGACACAACTCCGAAACGCTCTCCAACTCCGCCTCAGAATTTCAAGAGTCGGATTCAGAGAAAAATCCCCACCGACTCTGATTGGAGTTGAAGGTCGGATAAGTACCCTCGGACTGTCTGAGAATCAGAGCCCACCCCTATCAAAACTACCATAAAAGATTAGTGAAAGTTTATTTATCCGATTGTTTGTTTGCCTATTATTAGTTGGTTACACTACAATAAAATCAACAGAACACTACACAACGATCCTGGTTGAGAGAGGAGGTTAACACATCCAAGAAATGGCAACTTAAAAATCAGAAGTACCACCAAACTGCTACATGCGCACAAAGGGCAATCAATAAATCCATATCAATAACTGCATTCCAACCAAAAGCAAAAATCCATTCAAAACTAGAGATTACTCATATTCAATCATGATAAAAGAAATGCAAACAACATTTTCGTTGACAATACTAATCAACTTCTTTCGAAAAACCCAGCAACCTACCTAGTACTCTGATACAGTAACATTACCTACCACGTAGTTCAACGCTTTCCACCACCACCTCCAAGTTTAGGACCTTTTGGGGCAGCACCCTTGGCCATGTTACCCTTGCCACCACCAGTCTTCTGTACCTTGGCCATCACTTCTGCCTTCTTTGCCTTCTTTTCATCCTTTGTTTTCTTGATCCTTTCCTTAATTTCACTGTAATAAACAAATCCAGTCACTCAGCACAGAAGTTCCACACACTCAATAAAAGAACATCATAATAAAATTCAGATTCTAAATCTCTGGAACCACACGTAATAGTAGGGAGTAGGGACGCTTCAGAATGTACACTATCTATAATATGTGACAATACGAGGAAATGTAGTGAAACAATTACATATAATAACAAAAATCAATTGCAAACACACAGAGGCAACAAAAAGGAGAAAGCAGTAGGGACACTTCAGAATGTACACTATAATATGTGACAATATGAGGAAATGTAGTGAAACAATTAGATATAATAACAAAAATCAATTGCAAACACACAGGCAACGAAAAGGAGAGAGCAGTAGGAAAACGGACCGCAGAGCAGCCTCCCTGGCAGCATCGCGAACTTCTGGCTTTTCAGTTCTTTTCTTCTGGATCACTTCCAGAGTGGCACCCACAATGGACCTAGAGTAAGGCTTCTTGGTGGTACGCCGCCTCTTCTTTACAGCCTCTTGGGCAATGTCCTGAAAATTTCAAAATGAAAGACACACAAATTAGGCATGGCACCCAGCCCCCCAAAAAAATCTCATAAACAATAGGAAAGGCAGATGCTTTAGGCAGAACAACCATGGGTACCACTCCCACTAGGCTCAGGAGTGAATATGCATATAAGAACGAATCTGCCCAATGAGTTTTCACAGTTCACAATCTGGTTGCTCATTAGTACTCCACACAGTCCCTAATTTGTCTCATATGAGTTTTGGGCAAGGATTAGTGGGTTGATTTGAAAAGGAGAAGCAATGAGCTCAGCTTTGCACTGGTGCTCAATGGCAGAAACTAGATCTACAGGGACTGCATAAACATTAGTGATGGATCTACAACAGTAACTCGTACTATATCAGCTTACACGACGCTCGAGGCACTTTCGTTCAGAAATTTCTATACTGGGCCACTATCATGCTCTCACTCTAGCTCTATATCACTTAGATCTCAATCCCCGAATGTAGTGCGAGTGCACCAACAATTAGATGCTCAATGCACTGGAATTTAAGAAAGATGCAGAATAAAAATAAAAATAAAACTGAAAGTTAAATGTCAGTCACCTTCTTATGCTGTTTCCTGTACATGGCCGTCCAAGTAAGTTTTGAAGGCTTCAGTCGGTTGTGGAAGTACCTCTTGCATTTTGAGTTTGCGAACAAAAACACCTAAAAGGAACACCGTGAGTACATCAATCATGAACATTGAATAAAATTACCTCCTATAGCCACCAAAGAAGAAAAAGAGCATAAAAAAACAGTACAAAAATAGAGTGACCAAATGTCATCAGTATCAAAATACCTGAGAATCTGAACGAACAAATCTGATACCCCTCCCAGGATATATCTTGGCCCCGCTAAAACGACAAAGTTCCGTCCTGAAATGAAAATATAGTAAGCTGAATACTAAATTTAACAATTCGGTGTGTAGGAGAGCATAGTAAGACTTGCATATATTAAAACAAAGAGAAAAAGAGTTCCAGTAAGCATGGAACAGAAGGAAAATAGAACGTTACGCATCTACCATAAGTCATTGACAAAGTTCACAATCTGCCAAGTAATACTTAGTATCATTAGAGGCTAAAAAACATTATCATGACTGCATGACAGAAAAGGAACAAAATTTAAGGAAACCCTTAAAACCTATGTATACACCTCTTCAAACACCAATAAGAAACCTGCAACAAATTCCTACAACCCAGTAATTTTCCCATTTCTGCTCCTAGAATTATGCACTTCAAGAACATAAGATTAAGTGTCATATGCTTTTATCTTCCTCAAATAGCAGTAATTCATCGTGTATGATGTAAAATCAACACCATGCACCATTAAACATCAGTAACAACTAACGGTCAAGCAACCATGTCAGATACCAGGCAGATAAACAGTAAATAATGAGTTGCATAAGCTCCCACAAATTGACATCGAAAAGATATCACAAGCAACTCACAGAATATCTCCAAAAATGGTCTCTGAGTTCCCAAACACACTCACGGCATTTGGACAGACTTGAATGAAGGTTTTTAAATTCATAGTCGAGATCCAGGTCAGAGTAAAATGGGTTGGTAGTGTAATGTCCAGTAAATGCTTGATTATTTATGTATTGGAATAACTCCAGCAAGGCAACATCCAACTCTTGCTAAAGCCAATGTAAATGCAATCCACAGATGACACATTTTTTGTTTTAAATTCATTAGAAACAGGGTTTACTAACGACACCTACATTTTTCTCTTTGTCCATTTAGGAGGTATTCGGGCCTCTTAGAACACTTAACAGCAACATATCTTGAGAATGAAAGTGAAACTCTACTAGGTTTTCTACTCGCTAAATAATATTACAAAGCCGATGTGCCAATATGCACATATCTCTTCCCTCTCTGCCATGAGGGGCCCATAAAAGTTTTCCTTACCACTTCTCCCCAAAACAAAACCATAGAATTAGTCAAAACAACAGATCACCCAGTTCTATTAAGACAAATTTCTGCACAACTACTTTTTCTTTAATTCCAAAACACGCCAGTACCTTAATGACAAAAGCAAACATCAGTATCTATAGCTAAATCAAGGACCTTCCAATTTCCCATTGATTATGGGTAGTACTCTTAGGCTTATCACCTATATCAAAGCAACATCCATTTGATAGCAGCATATATATACACATCCATATAACATACATAGCTATATAAATTCATACATCTGGAGACATATATGTAACAATATAAGTAACGATTCAAAATATTTATTACGTATGTAGAAATCTCATTCAAGGATGAGAGACAGAGAGACGTACTTGAGAACCATGGCTGCTGGTATTGGTAGTTGCTGAAGCCCTAGAAGATTGAAAATCTAACAAGAGAGGTCATATGTAAAAGAAGATGATTGGACAAAATGGCCCCTGTTCAAGTAGCAAAACTACGAAGGTGCCACTTTCATTCAACTGAACGAACTTCAAGTCCAACACAATGACTTTAATGTTATTTGGGCCACCGATGGGGCCGAGATTAGCCCAGAACTTTCAAACCCCAGCCTAAAATACCTAAGCTCAATATAATGCTCTTTTTGGATAAGGTAAGCATACCAAGTAAGCCTGTCAAAATTCAATGCGACATGATTAACCGACACAAATCGACACGAATTAAGTAGGTTTGAGTGAGACTTTAACGGGTCTGGGTGATAAACGGGTTAACCCGTTAAACACGTTTAATAAACGGGTCATATTTGGGTGAGACATGTCAACCCGTTTATTCGTTTAAATAAATTTAATATAATAATAAACTAATAATAATTTTATATACATATAAAATAATAAATAAGTAAAAAAAAGTAAAAAAATTATTTAAAAAAAAATAAAGAAATCAGTTTGAGGCATTGAATTGTCTTTATTTTTAATCTCACATCGCCAGAAAGAGTGGAGAGATGAGTAGTGGGCCTCTTGCTTTTCAACTGACCAGCGATGACTTATGACCGTTGGTTATGGTTGTTGGTTGTTAGCTTTAGATGGAACTTTTCAAATTGAGGAAAGTACACTTTGGAAGCAAAAAAAAATGGAGTGTAAAAATTTGTTAAAGTAATAAATTTTTTTATTTTTTTTTATTTTTAAATGGGTTAAATGAGTTGTGTTGTGTTACCCGTTTATTAAACAGTTCGTGTTCGTGTTAAAATTTTTTACCCATTTATTAAACGTGTTATGTATGGGTTTGTATGTTTTTCACCCGTCACCCGTTTAACCCGACATGATTGACACCCCTAATACCAACAGAGTGATGCTTCTTGGATAAAAAATATTAATAATATTTGCAGACTCCCAACATTACTGTCATTGATTTAACTGTGGGTCTCTGCATTTATTGAAATTCATTGTTTATTCAATAGTTATGAGAGAAAGGGGACTGTGGGTCCCTGCATTTATTGAAATTCATTGTCTATTCAATAGTTACGAGGGAAAGGGGAGTCAGCAAATTTTGTTAATATTTTTTGTCCAAATAACATTATTCATACTGAAATAGTTTATTTCGATAATATGTTCAGTGCTAGAATTTTAATGAAAAAGTTTATTTTTTAGACACAGATTTCAAACGAACTATACAACTATAGTTTGGCATTTCACTTCATGAGATGACCTTAGTGCATTGGTTCGATGGATAACAGAACTGAGATAGCCTAAAAGCATTGTTCTCAGAATTGGACCAGTCATCAAATTGGCAGAGGGGCGGGTCAATGGTTCACTGATTCAACCGTTAGGTTAACTGGCCAAACATGTTATATAATATTAAATTAAAAAAATATAAAATATAAAATATAATTAAAAAAATATAAAAAATATCCACAATATATACAATTTACCATAAAATTAACACCATAAATACACGATTATATGAAGAAAAAACCAACAACTTGTTTATGCCTTTTTGCCTTCTCAAGGCAATGGCATTTTCGAGGCAATTATAGTATTTTTTAATATGTGTCTTATCCCTCCGTCTTTCTTGAGGCAATTATACTAACAATATTCGCTGCGTTTAGTATATAGTATTAAATGTAGGACTGAAATATGCATTACTTAGTAATGATCATTCCTATGTTTGGTTGACTGGAATAAAAATTAATTCATATTCCGAAGGAATTGTTAATCCTCCAAATTTTGAGATTAAGCATTACCTAATCTAACATGGTATTTCTGATTCCCATTCCACCTGGAATGTTCCAATAAAAAAACACGAACAGTTTTCACGATCCCCCTCATCTCTCTCGTTTCACATTATCTCTCCTTTCGCTCCTTAGTCTCTCGGTCCTCTCGTCTCTTGTCTTCTCTCTTGTTAACGCTATCTCTCTTCAGTCACTTTCTGCTCTCGTTTCTTCTTATCCCCTCCCAATCACTTTTTGCCTTTCCTTTATCTTTGTATGCAGCAAAAGGTCACATTGGTGACTAGGATCAACGTATAATAGCTCAAATGTGACCTAATATTTGGTAATTTCTCTGTAAATTTGGTCAATTATTCTTAGATTTATAACTTCCAAAGATATAATTCTCAGATGCAACCCTTCCCTATACAGTCCTTTGTGTTCGAGTGTGTGTGTTCATACTTCACTTGATACTAATATTTGGTGAGAAGGATTGGTATATATTTTTTTCTTCATTTCTTTGTGTTTTCAGATAGTTTAGTTTATCTTTACATTCATATATATTTGGATGTAGTGATATCCAAAACCCGTTCGATGATATTCCTAATAAAAATGAGAAAATTGTTGTAAAGTTGTGTTATAGAAGATATTTTGGGGGCCATTTTTATGTTCCTAGTGTCATTTGAACCTACTGTATTGCTATTGCAACTACCCTTTAGTTTGATTTTATATAGTTTGATATTGTTTGCGAGGACGAACACTAAATAAACACAATCTGTCAGTACTTTTTATGCCATTTTATTAGCACAAAAGTATACTTTCCCAACTGTACTCTATGCTCAAATTTGAATTGGATTAATCATTGGGTTTGAAGTGGTTTCTATGGGTGGAATGGAATTGAATTGGGAAAAATTGAGTTAGGTTAGTTCTTGATTGAATTTTTTTGTAATTACATAGTGGCAAGATTTTTTGATCATGGCATCCTTGACCACTGTCATTATTACACCTGATTTTTGTTCATTTAACAAACCCTTTTATTGTAATTGGAAGAGGAAATAAAGATGCAGGGCTAATGAAGTAGAGTAAGACAAGTAGAAGAAATATCATCTCTTTAGCTTCCATGTTGCTTCCTTCCCAAAAATCTCACAGCTTTTCATAGTCTTATTCTCCTCCAATCCTCCTTTTATTTTCATGAATGCTCCACTTACTCTAACCTAACTTTAGTAAAGTAAACAAAATAGGAAAATCTTTGCCTACTTGTAATCTAGAAAAGATCTTATGAGAGAGATTAATCTGTGGTCTACAACACAGGTCAGAATTTTTTAAAGTGCTTTTTTGCTTTTATAATTGTAAAAAAGTTGCACCAACTTTATATTTGGGCCATAGGAAGAGAATTCCTCTTTTGCTTTAATCACCTCAACTAGATTTTGTTTGTCATCTTCATCTGGCAAATTGAAACTGTGGGTAAAAAGTCAAATTATCTAAGTCATTTTATTCATTCTTAGCCTTCATTTCAAGTGTACGACTCCCTTGATCGTCAATGGTAAACCACGTAAGATGTTTTTGTTGAAGCCGAATTTTGTTTTTGACCTTATTTCAACCTAAAAATCCAAACATGATTCAGTCTAATGTTGATATATAAGAAAAGTTGTCATTTTCTTGTTTTGGTTGAAATCTAATTCATCATAAACAAAAGTAGACAGATATACTTTGGGGGACCTGAAATAGGTTAATTTTATGGATTTTAGAGTAAAATAAATTAGGTGTGTTGAGGCTTAGGTTTTGGACTAACTTATGTACTTCATTTTCCTTGCATCATTAGAGTAAAAACCCTTCACTTTTTGTTCCTTTAACATCACTGTCAACAACTCAATGAAACAATAACAACCGGTTTGAATGAAAGCCAACAAGTTTATTGTAAGGCTTTTCTGGTGAAGCCATTGCTCCATCAACAATTGCTTGTGTTTGTGAATGATTATATGTATAGAAATGATTGATTAGATTCACAAAAAAAAAAAAAAAAAAAAAACCTAACAGAGGCTGAATGATGTACTTTAACATACATCATAAAAGTTCTCAGCCCCTCTTTCACAAAAAGGCTTTTACCGGTCATTGCATTTCAGAAAATGCATACCAGACAAGCAATTCTATGCACAACCAACTATAAGCAATTCAATAAAGACAAAGAAGATTGAATACATGATACTATAAAAAATACCTATGAAATTCAAATAAGTGGGTGGCTTAAAGTTTAACACTTAATTGAATTCCCCCTTTTTGCAACTAGAAAATTTTGTTTTCACGTACTGTTGTGAATTTTGCTTTTGCAATGTGAAAATCTAATTTTTTGGCTTTGTTTGTAATATCCCAAATACTGATTTTTTTCTTTGTAATTTTTGTGACAGTTATGGGTCATTTAAGTCTAGCAAGAAGGAAAATGAAAAAGAAGAAGAAATTGATTGAATTATTTGTGTTATGGACCAAAATCATGCATTTAGTCAATTATTTTTTTCATATGATGTCTACTGTCATCCTTTACTATATGAGAAAAAAATCATTAAGAGGTCAAAGGTATCACAATGACTTCTTTGCAAGGAGGACTATTGTCTATGACTATGCTTATGCGAGTGATGATGTATGTGTTTCTCAACTTAGGATAAATAGCCGAGCATTTATTAGGTTATGTTCCCAGCTTGAGACAACAGGAAAATTAAAACATACCAAAAACATGGAGATTGATGAACAAGTGATTATTTTCTTGCATATCCATGCACATCACGTGAAAAATCGAGTTATGAAACAACTATTTAAGAGGTTTAGTGAGACTATTAGCAAGCACTTTCAGAATCTATTGAATGTAATGATAAGATTCCAAGGCCATTACTACAACTTTAGAATTGATCACCCAAGTGCAGGTTGTGCGAAGTAATAAATTTCTCGGGAGTCCGAGGTCAAACCATAGGGAATTGGAAAAACAAGAGACACAAAATAAATAAAAAGTAAACTTGTAAGAACAATTTATTTAAGAGATTGTTGAGTTGAAAAAATATTGATTGGAGTAATTAAAACAATATAATAAAAATACTAGAGCATCAGACACTCCTTCTCAATTCCGTAAAATAATGATTAAAGACTCAAATCTTAATTTGAGACAAGAATCAGATGTCGGTTGATTTATGTGACAAATCAAGAAAGAAAACCTAAAGTTATAATCAAAAGATTATTTAGGAACCTGAATAATCATTCAATTATATTATTTTATGAAATAATGATAATTACCTCAAGCATGGAATAACCAGTTATTTACTCGCAGGAAAATTTAAGCAATCAATGTACATGGCACAACAACTCAAAGATTTTTACAGAGCAAAAATTTTGCTATAAGATCAGAAGTTAAATTAATAAAATATCATAAATCATTAAACTCAAAATCAATAACATTACTATACTTCATTAAGAGGTTCTCCCCAGCCCTTGCTTAGCCTTCTAGCCAGACATGACAAACTAAAACTAGAAAAGAAAATATGGGAAAAAAAATCATCCTCTAAATCCTAGATGAGAACCATTATTTATACTAAAAATAAATTCTAAGTATAAGTAGAAGATATAAGGTTGGCTCGGAAGGAATTCTTTTCCAAAGAGAAGTTTTGTAAGGTTAAATCCCGTGCATAAAATCTTTGGGACGCGGGTACAAAATCTGTCCAAACTTCAAGCTTGTATTTTGCATATTTAGAGGTTAAATCACGAAATTTTCTTGAAATACACTTTTGTAGACCTTGGAGTCTTCTTTTCAATCCCCAAAAATCAAGTAAATCGGATATCATAGTCAAAAGTTATGACCATAATACTGAAGACGTGTCAAATCCTTATTCTTCTAAAATATTTTCTTAATCCAACTTTAAATGAGTTTTCTTTCATCTTGAACTCTTAGAAGGATTAAATTACTGTCATATCTTCAAGTCTTCCTATCTCAATATTGACTCTTTAATCCTTATTAGATGTAATTCTTCCTCTAGTGATTGCTTCATTTACATTATCCATTATTACTTTAAATCAACCAATTTACCTGCAAAATAAACCAAACAACTAGAAAAAGTATCAAACTAAAAAATCAAGGAATTCAACACATTTAATCACAAATAATATGAAATTAATTAATCATTAAATGTAATAAAATAGTAATTTTGATGGTTAATCAGTCATTTCCTCAAGACTCCCGAGCCAGTACTAAAAGATTCCACATATGAGAAATGGAAGTGGTTCAAGGCAGTTAACCTTGTCTAAACTAATTTATGTCCACGCATTTGAACTTGTATGAAAATATGATTCCTACTTGATTTTTAAATTTTTAGGATTGTGTTGGAGCCTTAGATGGGACATATATAAGTGTTCATGTGTCAACTAAGGACAAGCCTAGGCATCGATCTCGGACAAGAGATATTGCTACTAATGTCTTAGGACTATGCTCACAAGACATGAATTCATTTATGTATCACCTGGTTGGGAAGGGTTAGCAGCAGATGGTAGGGTGCTTAAAGATGCCATGATTAGAAGGAATGGGTTGGTGGTGAATCGTTGTATCTACTACCTTGTGGAAGGGGAATATATCAACGATGAGGGATTTCTTGCCCCATTTAGATGTCAAAGATATCACTTAAAAGAATGAAGAAACAGTTACCGACCTAGAACACCTAAAGAGTTCTTTAACATGAAGCATTCTTCTGCTAGAAATGTAATTGAAAGATGTTTTGGGCTACTACAGAAGCGTTGGGCTATTTTAATAAGTCCGTCTTTCTACCTCCGTCAAAATTCAAAATTGTATAATAATAACTTATTGTTTGCTTCACAACTACATCAAAGATTAGATGTCGATAGACCTAATTGAGGCAGAGGTAGATACAGCAGGTCTCATGGTGAAAAATAATGCATATGATGATCGTATTACCACGGTTAAAACATCCAATGAGTGGTCAACCTTTAGATTAAATTGGGCAAACAAAATGTTTGATGAGTGGAGAACAGGTAGACAAAGAGTGTAATTTTTTGTACTTATATTTGAGAATGATTTTGTTTCTTGAAATTCTACCTCCAATGCTATTGAGATGAAATTAATAGAATTTAAGAATTTATGTTTTTATTCAACTTGTTTTTGTTGTCTGAATACTGTTGATTATTTTTTGGACTTGTTTTTCATCGATTTATTTTTTGGTTCAACCTACATGTTCGGATGAGATTCCTAGTTGTATTGATAGTTTTCTTTTTGGGTTGACACATGTGTTCTATTTAATTCATAAAGAACTATAGTTGTTCATTTGAAATGAATGACCTATTTTGAATAGTTTTTGATTTTGATTTCTTTTTGTGAACTATTTTTGAAGGAATTTGTTTTCTAATTTTTTAAAATTTATAGATGTTTAATTTGTTACACAACTTTTAAAGGCAATCGCAATCATAAAAAAAATATTATTAATTATTTTTAGTCACTATAGATATTTTGTTAAAGTTGATTTCATTCCAATAAAAAAATTATTTTATCCAAACATAAAAATGGAATGAACATTTCATTCCAACACTTAATCCTAAACAACTGTCAAACATTGGAATGGTAATACACATTCCATTCTATTCCCAAATTCATTACATTCCTAAAATTATTTCATTTCTACTTAAATGTATTACCGCATACCAAACGCAGTATTGTTAGTTTTCCTTCTTTGTTAAGTGTGTGTGTGTTCAGTTAAGAGTTTTTGTGTGTTGTGTTGTGTTGTGTTGTGTGTGTGTGTGTGAGAGAGAGAGAGAGAGAGAGAGAGAAAGAGAAGAAAGGCAAAGACTGAGGCAAATATTGAGATAGAGGAGGAGAGAGAGAAAGAGAAAGAAAGGCAAAGACTGAGACAAAGATTGAGATAGAGGAGGAGAGAGAGAGAGAGAGAGAGAGAAGAATAAGAAGAGTTACAATCATAGAATGACAGAGGGAGACGGACTGCTGCTGAGCTTCAGAGGAGATTTTCTTCTACCTTTGTGTGCGTCTAGTGAAGATTCAAAGTCGAAGAGAAAGAGTAGAAGAAGGCCTCTGCGTCTGGCTACCTCTGCTTTGCATATGGAGAAGGTGACGAACTGGACAACGAGGCTTCAACCCAAGTCGATTTAGGACAAAATTGCCCTAAAAAATTAAAATTAATTTTTTGTATTCCTTAAAATTCGAACTGTTCGGTTTGAAGAACTCGTCCGGTTCACAGGTTTAAAGCAAAATCGGCCAGTTTCACGATTAACAGGCAGTTTAATTGCCTAAGCAGTCCAACTCAAGAAACGGACTGATCTAGGCCCCGGTTCAAGGTCCAACTAGTTCGACCAGCCAATCCAATTCGGTTCTGATAACACTACCTAAAAGAGCACCTCATTTCAACAATTGAATCGTGCAGGCCAACTTTATTCTAAATAAATTCAAATTGAGAATTGTTGAAAGAGTTTCTGATCTATATCTATACTACTTAAAAAGTGAGGATATATGAAAAACATTTATATTCCATTTTTAACTATTTGCATAAAGTCAATCATATCCACTATGTCTTTTGATCTTCCTTTAGCGTCAAATGGATTAACTGCATTGTTCAACAAACAATGTTTGTGCACAATCATCTGATTATATTTAATTTCTTTAAATTAATATACTAATTATATTTAATTTCTTTAAATTAATTTACTAATTATATTTAATTTCCTTAAATTAACCATAAAATGTTTACAACTCATTGTCTCCCACAACAAATAAATTTTTCTCAGTTGATACAAAAAGTGTTGTTCTTGATCATTTTCTCTGTCTTCCATTCTCTCATTTCTTTGCTTTGTTATATTTCAAAATTTTGGCTCTTTATTGCATCAATTTGTGGGCATTTGTCCACAGTCTTATCAATCCTCCAATTACTTTCAACTCACAAAAAATTTGGACTATGTGTGAATAGAATGAAAACAAAGAGAGAAGAAGAAGAAAATACAATGGCCGAGGACTCCAAGAGGCAGAAGCTGTTTCACGAGCTTATTGAATTTCTTTTTGAGCACATCTCATTATTCATAAGGTGGTAATGACTTTTTGTGCTTTTATTTGCAAATGTATTTGACTTTTATAGTTTTTTGTTTGCAAGTTTTGGATTTTGATTTCGAGAAATTTTGTTCTATTTCTTTTTCAAATTTGAATGTTTATGCGTGTTTGGTCTGTGGGAAGTATTACCAAGGAAGATGCCAAAAATCTCATGCATACACTCATAGCTTTGAAACAGGACACCAGGTTTACACAATCTTCGAACATAGAAAGTTTATTGCCTTCCTGATAGATATGAAATCATTGACTATTCATTAGATGACATTCAACATGTTCTTTACTCGAGGTTCACTAATATTTAGCTCTAATTACTTTTTACATGTAGCATTTTTTTTTATCCCTTTTTATATTTGCTAATAGTTTATATTCCTATTTTGATTAAACTCCTCGTTCGATTTCTTTGATATTATTGTACAGGTTTACTCGGACACAAGTTCAGCAGCTTAATAGAAATAGGCAATGGTATGGGACACTTACTAGTTCTAATATTTGTTGCTATTACTATGACATTTCACTCTTGTTGCACATTGTTATATTCTGGACAATTTTGAATATAAACTTAGACAATCAAGTGTCCAATTTCACTATTCTCTGGTGCTAATTATAATCTGATGGCTCCGACAATTTTTTTAGGTGGGACACAATAACATTAGAAAGACTGAATTTGTGAATGTTACAATTAAATCTTTAATGCGAGTTACTCCATTGAAGAACTTTTTTCTTATCCTTAAAAATTATCTACATTGCAAATCTACACTCATCCTTTGATTTGGAGAGCTCACTTGAAAGAATTGCACTCAAGGAACTTCAAGGGACATGTTTGTTCCTGGTGTAATAAAACTTTAACAATGACTTTTGTTCATAAAATGTATATACTTAACATTTTTTGTATCTTCAGGTGAGCCCACATGAGTTTCTAAAGGTAGTTATGGATTACATACAATTTTGAAATCTTTATGTTTTTTTTTTCTTCTGAGCATATAATTAAAAAAGACTGACATTGATTTTTTTTTAAAAGTATATGTAGTGTCTACATCAATTAGGTTTATGAATGTATTATCTTTCTTTATTTCCTTGGGCAGATGTTCCATACGACACACGAGGAATACAATAAAAAAATAATCTAGATTGCCACTTTTGGATAATGGAAGCTTGTGATATCCTATTAACTGGTGAAACACATCACATAATAATAACAAATCGAAATAGTGGGTTAGTTGCAGGCTAGAAAGCATGTATATTTTGCGAGGGTGTCGGGGCAGTGTTAGACACAACCATACATGTGTCCGACACAGCTAGAAGTATCTTGAATAATGAGTTCAGTGGAACACAACCAATGTTTTTTTTAAATGATGGGTGTGTGTGTGTGTTTTTGGTTATGTAACTTATGTAGTATAAATGTTAACGTATGTAATGATGTTTGGTGAAAATTATGGATGTTTATTTTGATCTATTTTAATTTTAATCAAAAAAAATAATATTTGCTAGATCTTATTATTAATATTATTATAAAATATGCTTTATTTTTAATATATTATAATTTTATTATTGTCTAAAAATATATTATATTATTTTAATTAGTTGTATCTTTGACATACTTACGTCTTATATTTTTGAACTTTGTCATATCTCAGTGTCCGTATCGTATTAGATATATATTTTGTTTACAAATTAATGGTAATCTTTTTTCTTCTCACACCTGATTCTTGATTTTTTTTCCCTACAAATTTTGAATGCATGACCAAATGTTGGATTTTACTTATAACCAATTCAGTGAGTATGCTAAGTGCAGATCTAAATATCTCCAACTAGGTATGTCTTGACTAGATTTCTAAACCATAATCTTAAGGTAAAGTAGTTAATGCCTCAAACTAAACTATGCATTATGTATTGTCATTTAAAAAAATTTCTTGCCTTTCTACTTGCACAGGTAGATACTTTAGCTTTTAATTTTCTGTGAACAATACTTCCATTTAGTTGCTGAAAAAAAATACAAGACCTGGCAAAAAACTTGGAAGTTGATTTCTAGGTTCTCAACTCAATAAAATTGAACATCGATTCTTATATTCTCTACTTAATGAAGTAATTGTAATATTACCTTTCGAAAAAATATGTAGTTGTAGTATTAAGTCTATTTAGATGGAAGCTAATTTGAATTTTTATGTAGAAAGAAAGTGAATTTGGTTGTTAGTGATTGTAGTACTTTTATAAAGTAAACTTTGTACTTTGATGAGGGAATTATTTATTGAAATGAATACCAATTATTTAAAATCAAGTAGATATTGATAAGAAAATCATATAATTACTAATGAAAGAGAACAGAAAACAAAGATAAAGATATTGTCTCGATTTATTTGTAACATACGAAACTCGGTCAAATCGATCGAGTTTCCCAGGATACATTCATATGTTTTAGACATCAAGAAACTCAACCAATTAGCCAATATGAGAAATTTTACGAATGAGACATCAATTGAGATGTCTAATTAGTTATTTATTTGTCTTTTAAGAGAGAGATTCTTTTCATGGCTTCCCTTTTCCTTTAATTTTGCTATTATAAATTATTACAGAGGTTCTCTATATAACTTCTATTTTCCTATAATTAACTATTAATTTTTCGTTAATCTTGGTTAACAGAAAACATTGAATTTTATTTGGCTAAAAACTTGTCATAAGTCAAGAGTTATTTTTGTATTCTATTGTGTGGGTAATGATAAAATTATGCAAAATTTCCAATACATATAAATGTTAATAAAACAACACTAAACTTCTCTTTGGGTACAATTCTTATTTTGCTATTGCTAACCACTCAAGCAGTTTGGACTGACAACAAACTTAGATTATAGATAACTAAATTCAATTAAAGAAACACTCTGCTTAAGTTGAGTTGCATGATTCCTCTTTTAAATTATTAGGTTAATTTAAGTCTGTTATGCCATGGCAAAAAAGAAAGAATGCTTGATTGATTTTGTGACAAGAGTGCAACAACAATAATTATCACCCACGTAACATACTCACGCAATAGTCGGAGAAAACGATAAAGCCAGAGTAAGGAATATCTCCTCCAAGGAGTATAAAGCCAGAGTAAGGTTTTCAAGATAAAATGATGCGTCAAGAAGGCATCAAGAAAGAGTCCAAGAGCAAATTAGAAATATTCAAACTTGAAGATGAGTAGTTCTTGAATTATCTAAATCAACATGTGATGATTCTTCTTTTGGTTTTGTTGGAGTTATCCAAATCATGAGTTTATTGGTGAACTATTGATTTTAAATCTTGGTTATTGACTATCTACTTAATTATTTTTCGTGAATACTAAATAATGTATATCACCTAAATTAGACCAAAAACTAGCAAAAGAGTTCAAAAACTTATCTACAAAAGTTGACAAAGATACGACGAATTTGTATGATTTATTGGAGTTCATGATTTTTAACATCAACAATGAGTAATATTTGATGCTCGAAATGGTCTACGTACAACGCACGTGTACACCAACTACTATTTAGAAAAGTGATTACGAAATATTCTATCGCCATGTTGCCAAAGGGCACAAATTAGTCATGGATTGAGATCTTTTTTATTACAATTTCTAAATTTCACTCAATGATAAAGTGTTTATGAAATGTACTATCGTCTTGTTGCCAAAAAAACCCTTAATACATTTTTCTCTTTACTATCGTCATGTTACAAAAAAAAACTTAATACATCTTCTCTTTAACCTTTTATTGGTGGATCATATGACGGTTATGGATGAAGAACTTACAAATATACAAGAAGCTTTTTCAAATGCAGGATAAATAATTTATAAAAAAATATTTATTATAAATAGAAAGAAATTCGATCGATCAAATTCAAAGAGCTTATTAATTGTATCATCTTCTACCTAGACTTGTTCTTTACTATATGTCATGACACAATTCACGCCATTCTTCCACATGAGATTAGGTTAGCGTCATCAATACTGACCTCTCGTTTGCTAAAATATTAAAATAAAGGGTGATACTATATGGACATTATTATTATTATTATGTAATAACATCATCCAATTAAATCAATACAAAAACAAATGAACAATACTTTATCACTGTTGCACCCAAAAATTTACTCAACAAAAATGATACAGTAAACCCTAAAATCTCCACTCACCCACCCAACTTGAATTTAACAATGGCACCAAAATTCAAAATTTTGGTATCATACTAAAATTTATATCACATTCGTAATAATTTTTACTATATTTTTATCACTTTTGTAATATCTTAAAAAATAATAAAAATAACTATAACAGTGATGAAAATATCTCCAAATGTAATAAACATAACCACAAAATATAATAAATCATCTACAAAAGTGATAATTTTTTTTTTGCACTTAAGAAAATTAATAAAAATAATTACCACATTGGATAAAAAAACTCACAACAGTAATAAAAACAAATTTTTGATTAACAAAAATTGTTAAAATGCCTTTTAAAATAGTAAATTTTTAATATAATACCAATTTTTTCTTTTAACGATACCATAATCAAATCCGCACAAACAACAAATCCTCTTTTTTTAACGGTCAAAAATATTCAAATTAATTTATACATACCTTGATGTTGTCTCCACTTTGGTAAAACCAAATTTACACTAAAACCATAATATTCATAAAAAATAAATCTTCATAATCTAAACCTATAAAATTAATAAAATTTAAACTAAAAAAATATGAGTCTAAAATTCAAATAAGTTAGTCAAAAATATTTGAACTAATTTATACGTACTTTAATTAGTCACTTCTTTGGTATAAAGATAGAGTATTGATGGAAAATAAATCTACATGATCTAAACCCAAAAAATTGATAAAATATAAACTCAAAAATTCTGAGTCTACAACTCAGACAAGAAACTTTCACCAACCGAGAATTATCCCCAGGTAACAGTAACACGACCAAAGCAAGCACTATCGTCTATGCTTTCCCAAAACATGAAATGTACGACAATACGAAATGACTTAGAAATTTAAAACAAAAGGCATATGCACTGTCAGACCATTGTGTATCTGTTTACATATATCATCAAACTCTCTCCATTACTTAAATTAGTCGATCAGTCCTTGCCGCGACGGTGCAAGCTTATGACATGGGCCTTTGCTCCGGGCCTGTCTCCGCCACCTTGCTCACCTGCACTTTCTTTATCTTCCTCGGCCCTCTCTGTGCCTTCATCCTCTTCTTCCTTGTAACCCTCTCTCTTAATTTTCATCTCCTCCATCTTCCTCCTCGCATTTTCCTCATTCTCTTGGAACTTCTCCTACATACACAACCCACCCAAGTTGTTCTATCATATTGAATCACATTGTTCTCAATCAATATTGTACTAAATGATTGATTATGACTATTGAATTGTCAATAAAAATTTCGTTGAACTCATTAAAGTATTAACATTGCACTAGATAATTAATATCTTTTTTTTTGGGTTCGACCACCAAATGTGTTTGGACCAGGTTGTGCACTTAGATTTATCCAACTTATGTTTTTTTTGCAAGTAATAAAATAAAAATATATTTAATTGTTTCTTTATGAAATCATCTTACTATAAAATTGTCAAAACACCCATTATTTAAAGAAATATTTAAAAAACCAAAAATTGAATATTTGGAAAAATCCCCATACATAAGATATAAAGTAGTCGAAGCGAACAAAGGTTATAAACGAGAAACCTTAGCAGCTTCACCAGTCTCCTCTGCCTTCAGCTTTGTCTCTTCTTTCTTACCGGTAAAGAACTCCATAGCTCTTCTAGCAGCTTCAGCCGCAGATTCCTTCAACTCACTAATCTTACCAACAGTGGTGTCCTTCCCTTCCGCCGCTTTCCCCGCCGTGTAATCCCTGTACTCACCAGCCTTCTCCACTGCTGAATCCTTGGTCTCTTTCGCCTTCTCCGCCGCTGAATCCTTGGTCTCCTTTGTCTTCTCCGCCGCCATGTCCGCCGCCTCTCTTGCCTTCTCTGCCGCCTCTTTTAGCTTCTCCGCCGTGTAGTCCTTGTACTCTCCGGCTTTTCCGGCGGCATATTCCTTATACTCTTTTGCCTTCTCTGCCGCGCACTCCTCCGCCTCTCTCGCCTTCTCCTCCGCCTCTCTTGCCTTCTCAGCCGCATAATCCTTGCACTCTCCCACCTTTCCCATAGCCGACTTGTCTCCTTCCTTTGCTCTCTCCTTATACTCCTCAGCCTTCTCCTTCGTCTCTCTAGACTTCTCGGCCGCAGTATCCTTTGTCTCGCCCGCCTTCTCCGCCTCCCTATCTTTGGTTTCTCTGGCTTTCTCCGAAGCCGCCTCTACACCCTTCTTCGTCTTCTCAGCTGTCTCTTGGGTTTTTCCGGTGACAACCTCCTTGGCTTGCTCAAGAGTTTCCTGAACTGACTTCAATATACCACCAAGAACAGGAACACCAATAATACCCTCTTCTTGTCCCTCGTGCTTCTCTTCTGGTTCATATTCCTTTTTAGCTTCCTCGGCTCTTTCTTCTTGCTTCGACGCCATAGCTTCTTTCTATTCTTTCTCTCCTCACTGAAATACACACAGAAGAGAACACGTACAGAAATGAACTGAAAACACCCTCAACAAACACTTAAAACACCAGAACCTTTCTCTCTCTAAAATCTGATCTTCTGGTAAAATTGTAAGTTCAATTTGATATTGAGATGGAGAGAGGATGAGGAATATATGGGGAGGATTGAGGTATGCGATGGAAACACGTAGAAAGAAGGAGATGGTTGCAAGATGGACACTTGTGGTGTTTAGTGGACACGTAGCACAGAGGGAGTGACACGTTGGAAGAAGAAGAGAAGAAGTTTCTGGTGGGTCGGTATTCGGTGGGCTTTATAACTCCGACATGGAATTTCGGGTCGGGCTTTAGTGCTGGAGCTTATTGGGTGGCTAGTGTTACTAGTTGGACCAGGTTGAAGGTCCAAGAATAATCGAGGCTCTAGGCCCAGTCCTTTATACACATATCCAATCGTGACGGATTGCAGTCAAGGTTCCTCGTCCCTTCGTGAAGTTTCCGTCCATAATTTAACTTAAATGTATATTATCTGTTAGATGATTGAGTTTTATCAATTTTTTCAGTATAATTTACTTATTTCATACTCATCTAAAAGATGATGTCCAAGAGATATAACTAGTAGTACTATATTTCTGTCTTAACCTTTAGATTTAATCAAACAAAAAAAAAGAAAAAATTCATTGTTTTTTGTATTCCTCGTCTAAATTGTTAAAAAAAATGAAATGTATTCATAAATCAACATATGAGTTCTCCCTGCACAGCTTCCCAAAATTCCTATTCTCTACCAAACTGAACCAATCCAAGTCCCAATCATACAAATCAACCAGTCATGATGAATGATTCACTGAAAGTCATGAACTCTAATGTTGAGTCTTCTAAGCCAAATTGAATGAAGAATCATGTGGAACACATCAAACCTCTTTGGAGGAGAATTAACCTCAAAATGCCTTCTCACTTGCATTCCCCTCCTCTGCATCTTTATGTATTGCTTTTGAGGAATACCCATCAGGATCTTCTTCAGGTTAGGAATATCCTTAACCGGGATAATAACCGAAAACGTCTTCCAATTAAGAACATCACTAAATGGGGTTACATAGTTGTCCTTGATCAGCACAGGGACACACCCCATGTAGAGTCCCTCCACCATTCTGGGGCTTGCAACTTCGTAACCACTCGGACAAATGCAGTATTTGCTCTTTCTCATCATCGTGTAGTACGAGACGCCCTTTGGGAGGTAGCGGTGAACCTGGATCTCTTCGTCCTTATTTTCCCAATGCTCCAAAAGAATTGGCCTAATGGGGCCATGGAGGCCTCCGGCAAAAAAGACTAAAACCGAGCGTTGCGAGGGGGACAGGCCGCCTAGCATTCCTTCTGTTGTGCCGGTGGGGAGATGGATTTCTGGGATAGAAACATCTCTAGATGGGTTGAATCTTTCCGAGGTGTTTGCATTGCATAGAGCTCGTATGGAGTTTTTGTATAGGTATGGGATTGCAAATGAAATTTCCGGCCCCTGCAAAGCAAAATGTTGACTCCCTTTACAATAGCATGAATTGTTTTTGGACAGATACATGAATACAAGTGTTAAACAAGCATTATAATACTCATGTATGTAAGAGTAATGATGTTAATTGAAATACGACTGTTGAATTTGACTATGCTCAATTTACCTCGATCTTGATTTATAAATTTAAATTTTTGTTCAAGCTCAACATGCAGAAGTTTGTAAATATTCAGACCATATATAGTCAACCATCAAATCCAACCACAAGTTTAACTATTGCAAATTATCTTTAAAAAAAGGAGAGGGATAGGTGCATAAGGTATGGAGCTATTTGGGGATAAGTCTTGGATAGTTTATCTTTCGGAAAATAGCTGTTCGATAGTAAGATTAGAATTATTCGTGGATGAGAACTTATGCAATTCGAGCCGTTCAACAGGTTTATTTGATTTAACTTATTTACAAAGTAAGATTAGAAGTATGCTCAAATTCAGTTCAATTTACAGTTGGAATGAGCTTCAACGAACCAAAATTGATCCAAACTCAAGTTGTTTGGATTGTTTAACAGCCCTATTCAAAACCACAGACAGCAAATCTGGTTTCATGCTGATTCTTGTTCTAATGCAAAGCAAGAGAAGGAAAAATAAGCACTGGTTGCTTACCCAATCATGGCAAGCAAGCATGAAGTGATCAGCCCCAAGGCTTCGATTCCAATAAGGATACTTTGTAGCAATAACATCGACATAGTCTTTGGCTGTGTTTTTCATGAGGCCCCATTCATGGGATTCAGGCACATATATTACTTGAGTTATCATTGTGACACTGAATGGAAGAAAATAAACATGGGCTTTGCCTGGATCTCTGGTCCTAAAATAGCTGACCTCCATTTTCTGTATGAAAAAACCTTCAATTGCATAGGTGTGCATGCATGGACCGTAGTGGAAAACTGGGGGCTCTCCTTCTTCGTAGACGTATACCTTGAAACTTTTTTCCATTTCCATATAGCTCCTGCAATTTGGAAACCGTTGTAGAGATACGATTAGTTATGACTAGTCATTATCTCTACACTATAAATACATGTACTCTGATGATGAATAAATATTGAGAAACATTACGAAAGTTTCTGTCTTACTTGACAGAATGATACTTAGTGGTAATCATGAATACATAGAGATTTAGGGTGCTTTTCAAACCTAGTATTAAATAAGAGAATCCTCCAATTGCCTCGTAATAGGCAAAGACCCAAATTGCTTTATAGGCCGTTACTTCTCGTATTGTTATACTATTTTAACATGACCGTTATTAGATAAAATGGTTATTAAAAGTTATTAAAACAGCGAAACTCACTAAGTTCACTTAGTATTTTATTATTAGTTGATAATATCATGTAACATTTATAATGTACTATCACCGTCACTTCTAATATTTTCTCCCAATTAGAAAGCACTTGCCCTTCTTGTACTAAGAATTGAAGTCTGGAGGAATTCTTGTTTGCAGTAACATGATTAGAACATCGTACACCTTCCCGATAATGCATGGAAAGTCCTAAATGTGCTGCTTATTAACCTTATCCTTACTAATTTCTCTAAGTTAAATTTTATTTTTCTCATCAACTAACGTGGTGCAGGGGTGGCCCAATGGAATTGGGGTTTAAAGCGAAATTTATAAATAAGGCCATATTAATATTTAATAATAATAATAATAAATATTAAATTACATTCATTTCAAATATATATTTTTTGATTTTCGATTAGAGATGAGGAAATAAAAATTAAATTGTGGCATTTCAATTTTTTTGTATATCATTCTCAATAAATAATATAATTAAGTTATTGATAGATTTCTACTTCTTAATCTTATTTATTGAGCTTAAAATTTTCTAATTGGATTATATTCTTATAGGGTCTTTTTGCTAGGCCTAAACATGCAATGAATATAAAACTTTGATATAGGCTATTAATACAAACAAAAATTTAGTGTCTTCCATCTGGGTGGAACCTAAAGTCCAGGTTTTAACAGCCTAGTGATTGGGTCGGCGTTGACGTGACGCAATCACAATTATCAGGTGTTGGTGGAATTCATTAATCTAACCCCGCAAATAAATCAGTTAAAAAGAGTTACTAAGAATAACATTATTCATGCCCAAACATCGACTCAATAAGTCCCCTCTAGACAATTTCTTCCTCAAACACAGCAAAAACTTGATAATTGATGAACGGTGACTGTGGTACCTGTGGAAAGCACTGGCATTCCAGTATATTGGGCCTGTAGGGATGTAGTCTGGGTCATGTGTTTGATTCCCATGTTTGGCTTCTCTTATAGCAGCTCGAGCTCGTCCCAGACAAGCTTCAACCTTCTCTAAACTGCTGTACTTTTTTGGTGATCTTGCAGTTATGGGATTAGTTTCATCCATGGAAGAAGAACGAACCTGTGGTTTGTCCTTCTTCCCTATCTGTTCCATCAACTTGTGCATTAATTTCTCAGCGATACAAATGATAAACACATTTATTTAACCTGTTAGTGTAATTCAGATATAAAAATATATTTGGTTATTATCCCATGATCTCAATTCCTAGTCTACTTAATGTGTATGGTTTTGCAAGTAGTTAAGTACAATCTGATTTTATATCTATATAATAAAGTAGTTTAAAATTTAAATCTCAAAAAATAAACAAAATAATTTTTCTTATTCGCGGTTGAGGTCTTTATAAATTTTACTTTAAAATTAATCTAACGATTAATATTAACACCCTAAATTTAGTAAAAAAAATAGTATTATAAAGTTGTGATTGAAGTGATTTTTTAAAAATACTTCTAGAAATTATTTCTCATAAATATTTTTTTTAAAAAAATAATGTTTGAAATCGTCCTACTACTAACTCTACCACCACCATCGCCACTACCGCCACCACCACCACCACCTTCATCACCACCTCCACCACTACCCACCACCGCCACCACAGCCATCGCCGCCACACTGCCCCATCATCACCACCACCATCACAGTCGTCGTCGCCTCCATCGCCACCGTCATTGCCACCCACCACAACCATCACCATCTCCTATCACCACTACTATCGCCCACCACCTCTCACCCCCACTACAAATCGATGTTTAAATTCTTTTATATTTGTGATTTGATTTTAGATATGAATACAAATATGTTTATTATTTTTTATTTTTATTTTTTATTACTCTGTACCTTTAGACACAAGCAATAACTAGTACAGTTATAAGTTCTCAGAAAAAAAAAAAAAACCTTATGAGACAGGATTACTCTAATGAGACCCAAATCATTAAGAGTTAATTAGTCTAGCAAGAATCTAAGGCAAGACCATAGGTCCCATGTATATATTGAGAACCTAATATTTATTGATTTTTGCATGTGTAGATGAAAAATAGATAGACTAACAACTCGTAGCAATCCACAAGAAAAAAACCAACTCATAGCAATAAATTGCCAGTTGGAGAACCAAATGAGGAGAATGTAGCATATCTTGCATTTGTGATTTTTAATGCATACACACTAACAATGATGACATTCCACTCCACAGCTTTCTAAAAACATCATGGCTCAAGAAATTTAAGATTCTCTCCTACTTGCAAGGTGTCATCGGTAACAACCTTGATAACCTAAGTGGCTCTTTAGTGCAATAATGTCATTGGATTAGTTGTGAATTTTAACGTTATAAAAATTACCTTCGATCTAACAACTGTTAAATTTTAAATTAAATACCTAAATTAAGTACAACTGATGATAAACCCTATTTTTCTTTCCTATTTTTTCCGATTTCACTTTCTTGACAATTAAGGAAGGTAATCCCCATACAAAAATATCGGTGAAATTCTGACTAAAACATATAAAATCGACAAAAAACGCTAACAATTTTTATGCAGTCACAATATTTAGGAAGAAAGTAAAAAAAAAATAAAACATAGGGGTAATATTTCATACATAGATGAATCAAGAAGAAGAATACCAACTAAGGAAAAGAGAAAAAAAGAAAGAATCAAGAAGAACATGAACTGTTTCAATTATTACACACACCCACTTTTCTATGCATCCAAATAACCATATATATTCTCTCTGTGTGTGTGTGTGTGTGACAGAGAGAGAGAGAGAGAGAGGACTTACTGGTTTATCAATCTCTAGGGTTTCCATGACAAGAGGTGGAGAAGGACGAGGATTAGCAATGGAGTCATCTAACAGAGAAGCATCTCTCACATATGCCGTTGTGTTTTGAGAGTTAAAAACCCAATAGGAAGACTTTGGACCCATTAAAGCCAAAAAGCCAGACAATACAAACAATGGTACTATCAAACACAGAAGCTTTAACGACGATGAAAGTGAAGAACACCATGTACATACCCTTTTCTTACAGTCCCCCATCATGTTTTCTCTCACTGTAAAACTTGTTTCCTGTGTGATTTTTCTGTCACTTTCTGGGTAAAGTGACAGAAAGAGGAATTGAGTGTAGGAAGAGCAAGATAATGGGAATATAATTTATGGCAAAGTGACCACCCCAAGAGCTTTCGAGTTTTTCATGCAAGGAAAGAATATTTACTAATTCCTTATCTGTCCTTTCCTAATTTATTCCTTACTGACCAATTATGCGATTAAATATTTTCCTTTTCCGTAACTCCTTTTCTTGATTTAAATGCTTTAAGTAGAGGAGTTTTCACTAATTTACTGCAATTTTTAGCTCTTTATTTTAATACCATAATTTTTAATTAGTTCTAAATTACCCTTATTTTTAAAAAAGTGTGGTTCAAAATTATGCTTTTTAATGTAGTTGCATTTTCGGAATACATTTTTAATAAAAAAAATTTGAAAATAGGTTTTACAAGTACGCTTGAAAAACATACCTTTTAATTTTGTTATCATAAAAATAACCATAATTTAAAAATAAATTAGATAGAACCATATTAAAATAAAAATTACAAAATGGTAGACAAAGACAAGTGATTATGGTGTACAATTGACGTATTCTCAAGAAAATTATTATTTATGCTTAATTTAGAGATCTAATTAATTATAATTGTTGAATTAAAAATAAATTTTGTCCAATATTAAATTCGTAATTAATTCAAAGACTGCAACTACAGGATTGCTCTACACTCAATGCCACGAGTGTGAGTCGATGTTGCCAACTTTTTTGCTAGAAAGTCAGAGAAATGGACAAAACTCTGAGTCGATGTTCTTCCTTATAACTAAACTCTGGTGCCTCTTATTTAAATGCACGATGTAATATGAATAATTTTGAGAGGTATGTTGATGGTTGTTAAATGAGTTTATTTGAAATCGTCGAATATGCTTATTAAAGTCCATCTTATTTTATATATAAAATTTTTATCAGCATCTTATGTTATCTTATAGATAGGGTTATGCAAAGTAATGGGTCATATTAAAGTGGGGTATGTGTCATATTATCTAAGCCGCGTTATGTCTGTTGGACCAAAATAGATTTTTAAGTGTAAAAATACTAAATTTTGGTCGACTTTGAGTCTAAATTAAAATGGAATCCAATTGTTATTTTGAATAAATTTTTTTGTGTTCATATTCTACTCTATGAGGAGAATAATTTAGTATATTCGTTTGCTCAAATCGAGTTAGAAATGAATGAGAACATAAACTCTAAAGTGACCGTTTTGAGATGTGGAAATAAAGGTTATGCAATGTGGGATTTGACACCAATCCCACATTGGTTGAGGAAGAAACTAAACATGGGTATATATAGGCCAAATTTGTTCTATGGGATTGGGCCCCAAGGGGTACCACAGTTTTATAAGCGAAATGAGCACCTATATGCCTTCGGTTCGACCACACACGCGCGCCACGTCACGACCCGACCGGGCTCAGGTGGGGGTGTGGTTTAGACCAATCCCTATCTTTTTGAAGATAATTCATTTAATTAATTGGGCGAGAATTTCTAAACCGAAATTTAATTTTTAGCACCCTTTAGATCACACTGGTTCGAATTTGTTGCTTCCCTCTAATCCGAAATTTGAGTCCAGAATAGTTACTCAATGTGTCTTTTAGCTGTTGCATTTCATCTTATGAATTGTGTCTTTTAGTATGGTGATTGTTGAAAGTCAGCAAAGTGTCTATAAATACCTAGTCTCATTACCATTCATTTAATTCATTTATTAGTCCACCTTCGGCATTAAGCCAGGCATTAGAGTATAGCATTTTCGGCCTTAAGGCAGTCTGCATTTGGAGAGTATACAACACAAATTTTGGTTCACTGGACGAATAGATTGAAGTGTTATTTCTGCTGGTGTAAAGATCATTGTATCCTGGGAGACAGACGCTCAATATTCCATAAGCACCGTGTGTGGAGGCGAAATCTGTCTTAAGGACATAGTGTCAAACACTAGCTTTGATCTACATCAAGTTCAATAACAGTTTCTGTTCTGCAACCGAGTTGGTATTTATATTAGTTTGACAAAAAGTTACGTGTAACTCTTTCGTTTCTGTGTAACTGTTTACTGTTACTATTTTGTAAGACTGTTGTAACTCTTTTGTGTAACTCTTTCGTGTAAGACTGGTTCTGTGTAACTCTTTACATGGTTCAAATCATAAATTTCAATAAGTAAGTTTACAATATTTGGAACACCAAACAACCAACAATCTTAAGACAGATTTTGTGTTTGTATAATTGCTTGTTGACGTTCTGATACATGTTTTAATATTTTAAATTGTTCTAAAAATATTACAAATTATTAAAACCTACTTTGTTTACAATCTGTGATATTTTAAAGAGACGTGAACATTTGGTGAAAAAATTGCATGTTTTATTTATGTATTTAATTTAAATAGTTACACCAACACAGTGACTCTGATTTAAATAGTTACATCAAACAGTGACACCATACAAAAACATTAAAATAGTAACTTCAAAACAATGACACAGAACAATAACATAAATTGTCTCTATTTTAATAACTTGCTTTAAAAAGTGTTACTATTTTCCTATTATTGAATAGTTTATAATCCTTGTTGATCAGAAATGGTTGTAAATGATATTAATGTTCCTACTACTACAAATCATGTTATGTCTGTGATACCTATATATGTTCCTACTCATGTGTCTCCTGGAGAGAAACCCGAAAAGTTCTATGGGAACGATTTCAAGATATGACAATAGAAAATGTTATTTTATTTCACTACGTTAAACCTTGCAAAATTTCTTCTTGAGGATGCTCTTGTTTGTAGTGAGAATGAGACTGACCACCAAGTTGTTGATGTGGTAGATGCATGGAAACATTCTGATTTTCTATGCAAAAACTATATCCTCAATGGATTTGATAACACATTATATAATGTGTATAGTTCAATCAAAACGACTAAAGAGTTGTGAGAATCCTTTGATAAAAAGTACAAGACGGATGATGCCGGAATGATGAAAGTCGTTGTGGGCAGATTCCTTAACTACAAAATGGTGGATTCGAAGAGTATCATAAGTCAAGTTCAAGACCTTCAAGTGATCCTACATAAGATTCATACCAAAGGGATGATGTTTGGTGAATCTTTTCAAGTGGCTGCGATTATTGAGAAATTACCGCCAAATTGTAAGGATTTCAAAAATTATTTGAAGCACAAATACAAAGAAATAAAACTTGAAAATTTGATCGTGAGATTGAGGATTGAGGACAATATAGTCTTCAAAAAGAAAGTTGACAATCATTCCATGGATTCAAAGACACATGTGATTGAAGAGGGATATAAAAATCAATAAGAAAATGAAGTATGTTAGTCAACAAGGTGTCAAAGGTGGTGATTCCAAAAAGTTCAAAGGCAACTGCTTTGTGTGTAATAAATCGGGATATCGTGCAAAAGATTGTTGAAGCCGTAAAGCACAAGTGAACCACAAGAGGAAGACTGTCCAAGCCAATATAACCGGGATAGAAAAACTTTTTAAAAATGTTTCTAACATAAGTTTTTCTGCTATAGTATCCGAAGTGAACTTGGTGAAAATATCAAGGAATGGTGGGTGGACACCGAGGCCACTAGACACATATGTTCGAATAAGAAAATGTTCTCTTCATATGAAGCAATTAATGATGGAGAACAACTCTTTATGAAAAATTCTTCTACTTCCAAAGTTGAAGGCAAATGAAAGGTTATATTGAAAATGACTTCCAGAAATAACTTACTCTCAATGATGTATTATGTGTTCCAGAAATTTGAAAGAATCTTGTGTCGGATCGTTGTTGAGTAAGAAGAGTTTTAGGTTGATTTTTGAGTCCGACAAATTTGTACTCACTAAGAGTGGGATTTATGTAGGCAAGAGATATATAAGCGATGAGCTCTTTAAAATGAATGTAATGACAATTGTATATAATTTTAATCATAAAAACACATCTTTTGCTTCTAAACTTGAGTCTTTTAATGTATGACATGGTAGATTAAGACATGTTAATTTTGATAATATGCGTAAATTTATGAGTTTAGAATTGTTGTCTAAATTCAATATTGATGCAATCATAAATGTGAGGCATGTATTGAATCAAAATTAACTAGAACATCATTTCAGTACTAAATCTCTAGAATTAATTCATAGTGATACATGTGATTTGAAATATGTTCAAACTAGAGGTGAAAAAAAAAATACTTTGTTACATTTTACTGATGATTGCACAAGATATTGCTATGTATATTTGCTAAGGAGTAAAGAAGAAGTATTAAAAAAGTTTATGCACTATAAGAATGAGGTTGAGAATCAACTTGACAAAAAGATTAAGGCAATAAGAAGTGATCGAGGTGGTGAATATGATGCACCTTTCGATCGATTTTGTCAAGAACATGATATTATTCACCAAACTTCTGTGCCTTATATACCTCAACAAAATGGAGTTATTGAACGTAAAAACAAAACATTGAAAGAAAATGATGAATGTCATGTTGATTAGTTCGGGATTACCTTAAAACTTGTGGGAGGAAGTTTTACTTTCAACAAATTATATTTTAAATAGACTACTCCACAAGAAATTAGACAAAACCCCTTATGAATTATGAAAATGTCGAAGTCCCTTCTACAAATATTTAAAAGTGTGGGGGTGTTTGACTAAGGTGATAGCTCCTATTTTCAAAAAGGTTAAAATATGACCTAAGACTGTTGATTGTATATTTATTGGTTATGCAATAAATAACAGTGCGTATCGTTTTCTCATGCATAAATTTGATATTCATGATATACATGTCAATACAATTATTGAGTCAAGAAATGCATCATTTTTTAAAAATATCTTTCCTAGTAAAAATGCATGTAATAGGAGTTCTCTAAAAAGAACTCATGATACTGCAACTAGTAATATAGACAATGAGTTTATAAATGAAGAAAGTGAAGAGACACTTAGATGTAGTAAGAGGGCAAGGACTTCCAAGTCCTATGGTCGAGATTTTTTAACATATTTGTTAAAAAATGAGCCTCAAAACTTCAATGAAACGATGTCCACTCCTCAAGCACCTATGTGAAAAAAGCTGTAAACAGTGAAATTGAATCCATCATGTAAAATCACACCTGAGAGTTGATAGATCTTTCTCCAAGGAGTAAACCATTGGAGTGTAAATGAATTTTCAAGAGAAAAATAAAAACTGATAGATTAATTGATAATTACAAGGCTAGACTTGTAGCTAAATGTTACAAACAAAAGGAAGGTCTTGATTACTTTAATACATATTCTCCCGTTACAAGAATAACATCTATTTGTATACTCATAGCTATTGTAGCATTGCATAATCTTGAGATATATCAAATAGATGTGAAAATAGTTTTCCTAAATGGTGACTTAAATTAAAAATTTATATGGATCAACCCGAAAGATTCATTTCTCCTGGACAAGAGAAAAAAGGTGTGTAAACTTGTTAAATCACTTTATGGTTTAAAGCAAGCACCAAAACAATGACATGAGAAATTTGACAAGGTACTGATGTCAAATGGTTTCACAATTAATGAATGTGATAAATGTGTCTATGTCAAAAACATAAATAATAAATATGTCATTGTTTGTTTATATGTTGATAATATGCTTATTTTAGGTAGTAATAATATTATTATTACAACTACCAAGAAAATGTTGTCTAGTAAGTTTGACATGAAGGATTTGGGTATTGCAGATGTTATACTAGGAATTAAATTTTCTAGAACATCTGGTGGACTTATATTATCTAAATCACATTATATTGAGAAAATACTTGAGAAGTTTGACAATGATGAAAGCAACATTGCTAGATAGTTGATATAAATCTTCATTTGTCTAAAAATACTAGTCAAAGCATATCACAATTGGAATACTCTCGTATCATTGACATTCTAATGTATGTCATGAACTGCACTAGACCAGATATAATATACTCAGTTAGTAAATTGAGTAAATATACGAGTAATCCGGGAGTAGACCATTAGAAGGCAATTATCAGGGTTCTTAGATACTTAAGATATACCCTAAATTTTGGATTGCACTATATAAGATATCCACTATATTGAAGGGTATAATGATGTAAACTGAATATCTAATATGAAGGATACAAAATTCACAAGTGGTTATGTTTTTACACTTGGTGGTGCAGTTGAATCTTGGAAGTCCTCTAAGCAAATGTGTATTGTCAGATCTACAATAGAATCTGAATTTATTGTTTTAGATAAAATAAGAGAGGAAGTTGAGTGGCTTCACTAATTTCTAGAGGATATTCCAATATGGCCTAAAGTTGTGCCAACAATTTGTATACATTGCGATAGCCAATTTGCAATTTGTAGGGCATAGAGTGACATGTATAATGGTAAGTCTAGACATATACGTCGTAAACATAATACCGTTAAGCAATTGCCCTCAAATGGGATTATTTCTATTGATTATAAAATCAAAGGATAATCTAGCGGATTCACTTACTAAAGGTTTGACAAGAGAGTAAGTAAATTGCACATCAAGGGGAATGGGTCTAAAGCCTATGACATAAGAGTCACCTTAATGGAAACCCAACCTAGTCAACTGAAGATCGCAAGATCTAGGTTCAAAGGGACAACCAAATTATGCGTGATTCAAAAGAAGCACTAAATAGATAATCTCTCATACCTATTCCTATGATAAACTAGTGTTGTCTGTAGAGTTTATTAAGGTAAGCTATGCTTTTAATGACTTTTATACCTTGAAAAATTCAAGTGAAATATTACAGAATATTCTTAGTAGAAGTCATCTATATGGGTGTAAAATGGCTGCTTCTGTCAGAATTTTAAAGGCTAAATTCTCTAAAGCACTCATGAAAACTAGGAGTTGTTCAAAACTAAAATAAACACAATCATGAGAACCAATTGTGTTAGGAAAGAGACTGTGTAAATTATATTTGATTTGATTTATCAAATAACTGAATAGGTCAAGAAATCACGTTCACTATTTCGCCGGTAAGTCCGATGGACTTTCACTAAGGAAGGTTCAAAGTCAAAAGCTACCTATTATGGTACACGATCTTTCAAAAGATGTACTCTCTATAGTGTGTCAGCGTTATTATTTGCATACTAACAACCAAATTTTCATTCATGTGGGAGATTGTTGGACCAAAACATATTTTTAAGTGTAAAAAAATGAATTTTGGTCGACTTTGAGCCTAAATTAAAGTGGGACCCGATTGTTATTTTGAATAAAATTTCATGGGTTCATATTCTACTCCGTGAAAAGAATAATTTAGTATATTTACTTGCTCAAATCGAGTAAGAAATGAATGAGAAAATAAGCTTCACAGTGACACTCTTAAGATGTGAAAATAAAGGTTATGCAATGTGAGATTTGACATCAATCCCACATTGGTTGAGAAAAAAAATTAAATGTGGGCATATATAGGCCAAGTTTGCTCTATGAAATTGGATCCAAAGGGGTACCATAGTTTTATGAGCGGAACGAGCACATATTTGCCTTCGGTTCGACCATACATGCACGAACGCGCGCGCCACCCGCCATGCCATGACCTGACCTGGTAGAGCTGAGCTTGGACTTAGGGCTCGAGTACGGGTGTGGGTGTGGTTTAAATCAAATCCTATCTTTTTAGAGAAAATTTATTTAATTAATTGGGCGAGAATTTCTAAATCAATATTTAATTTTCGATACATGTTGAATCGCACTGGTTCTAATTTGTTGTTTCCCTCTAATCCGAAATTTGAGTCCAATCTAAAATTTTAAGTTGTATCTATTCATGGAGAACAATTATTCAAGGTGTTTTCTGGTTGTTGCATGTCATTTTCTGGGTTGTGTCTTTTAGTATAGTGACTATCCGAAATGTCATCAAAGTGTCTAGAAATACTCAGTCTCATTACCATTCATTTAATTCATTCATCAATCTACTTTCGGCATTAAGCCAGACATTAGAGCATAGCATTTCAGCATTAAGACAATCTACATTTGAAGAGTACAGAACACAAGTTTTGGTTCGCTGGACGAGTAAATTAGTGTATTTTTTCTCGTATAAAAATAATTGTATCCTGTGAGACAGACGCTCGATATTTCATAAGCACCATGTGTGGAGACAAAATCTATCTTAAGAATATAGTGTCAAACACTAGCCTTGATCTAAATCAAGTTTAATAACAATTTTTGTTCTACAAGTGGGTTAGTATTTATATTAGTTTGGCAAAAAGTTACGTGTAACTCTTTTTTTTCTGTATAACTGTTTACTGTTACTGTTTTATTAGACTGTTGTAACTCTTTTGTGTAACTCTTTCGTTTCTGTGTAACTCTGTACATGGTTCGAATCAAAAATTTCAATAAATGATTTTACAATATTTGAAACACCATACAACCAACAATGTCAAAATAGGATTATGCATAGGAAAGGGTCTTATTAAAGTGGGGTTCGTGTCATATTATCTAAGTCGCATTATAGCAAAATAGGATTATGCGTAGTAATTGGTCATATTAAAGTGGGGTTCGTGTCGTATTATCTAAGCTGCGTTATATCAAAATTTATTTAAATTATATTTGATTTATTTAAAATTGTGTACAATAAAATTCGTGCCGATATGAACACATATAGCAGAGTGTAATGATCCATTTGTCAAATGGGTCTGATTGATTAATCTAGTTGTGATCTGAATATGTTAAGACTAAACTCAAACTCGATAACTTTATATCAAATTAATTAGCAAATGATTTTATGAATTTTTAGCTGTAAGTTCTTATATGGATACCAAAAAAAAAAAACTATTTACTCAGTCTTTAAATAGCATTGCTCTCCATTATTTAACAATTACAAATTCTGATTTGAAGACACGAATAGCAAATGACATTTGTGGTCATACTCCCCCTCACCCCCTTGCTAGGTGAAAAGGGTATAAGGGGAGGGAGGGGTATCGTTATGAACCCAATCTTCGTTCAAAAGTTTCAAGACTCATGAGAGAGTTAGAGTTTATAATTATTTGAACGTAACATTCTACCATGGTCAAAGTCGATATCTGCTGTGAATCACTCTATCAACACTGATCCAACGATAGACTTTTTTCTTTGACAGTTCCAATCACTTGAACTATTAGTATTCAAAGCGATAACTTCATACCCGTATAAAATATCAAGATATTTTAATTTAACATATAGGTCGTTTATTCCGTAATTTGACCTTATGATGATTTGTTATCTGTTCTGATATTAATTATTATGAACCGTGACAACATGCTGTGTAGCTACTAAACGTAACTGTACTAGTCCTCATCCATCGGAGAAGTCTTTTAGATGGAAAAAAAGCCGTACACACTCTTTAAACACAATCCCAGTCATAGTTGAATACTAATTCGACCCAAACGTTAGAAACAAATCAATAGTCTACCCCCTCAACATTGGACCCTTCACAAGATTTTGCAAATCTTACTTCTTTTTTTTTTTTATGAACACACAAAAATAGATACATCACACGGTAATCGCAAGTAGGGGCAGAGCCAAGATTTCCTCATGAGGGAGAGTTAAATAATGGCATAACTTATTCGATAGTATTGTTAATGTCAAATTTTCACATATATAGAACATATTAGAATCAACCTCACATGTTATAGTATAATCATTATTTCTAATATAATTCAAACTAAGTCAAATAAATAGATGTAAAAATAAATTAATTCATCAAATAATTAATTATTTAAGTTGAATTTTATAGTCTAATAATTTGAGTATAATTAAATTTGATCATACTTTTGGCAAATGTGAAGGGAGAAAGTGGGGAGAGAGAACAAATATCTAAAACATATATTCTGAATAGTTTTAAACTTTTTATTTAATGTTTTAATATATTATAATTTGTCCACTTAGCTATGACACTAATTTTACTTTAATAATTCATGCAAAATGTCAGTTTTAATAGTTAATGGTTCAATATGGTCAAATCAAAAATCGAGAGCATAAAATAAAATCATTATAATTTAAGGTATAAAGTATAATTATAAGAATTTTAAGTGACTTATAATTAAAAATATAATTTTAAGAGTATAATATATAATTTCCAAA
>CAUOFW020001610.1:0-79525 GCA_963454935.2 Ilex paraguariensis
TGTGTGTTTGTGTGCAGTGTGTGTTGTTTGTGTCTGCTTGACTCCACAGTTTTACTCCAATTCAATATTGGTTCGAGCACAATTTCCATAGTTCGAATCAAAAATTCATGTGAAGAGACCAAATACCACTGTAAGACTCCAGGACTAAACACAATCCAAAGGATGGACCTTTGATAACAAACCGCACTAAGAAACTATTGTTTCTTCTCTAAAATCTTATAAACTTTCTCTAAAATGTTTTTTCTCTAAAATGATTTATACTATAAAAGTTTACTGCCACATGACAGTGTTGAAACTCAAATTAATCTAACTTAAGGGGGCCTATAAAAGCCATGTTGAATGTAAAAATCATTAAAGCAACTCACAAAAAAAAAAAAAAAAAAACCAAATTCACACAATCAGTACAAAACTGTCATGTGAACCCAAAATAACTAATTGCTAGGGAGAAAGTCGCAAACACAAAGTGGCCTTACTCAACAATAGTTAACTCTACTATTCTTTCAAGCACACATATTTAACATTCAATTTTTTTAAATCACATAGTCAATCTACTCCAATTTCTTAAATGTCCCTACATATGCATCATGATTTAATCTAGGGAATTCAAATTTCAACATCATCAAACAACACTACATTATGATTATCAAATGAAAAGTCAAATCAAACTATGACCTTAAATCAAACTACATTCCAATGCATGAATTTAACAATGCAAATCCAAAAACCACAACCACCACAACATTTCACCCATAATACACATACTCATACGGAATTGATAAGTAAGATTTGCTCAAAACGACATGATATATTTTCCACAATGCAATATATTTTCCATCAAACAACATTTATATGTCAATAAGATTTTTGATATCTAAGCAAGGGGGAAAATAAGAATTAAAATTCCAAAAATTTCAGCCCAAATTCCATAGCTTCCACATCCAATTAAGGCTTGAAAAATCTAAACATGATCAAAAACTCTCTATAACATAGTCTCCCACCCACACAACTATTTTCCCACCCACATATACACGTAAAGGCATTGAGTAACCAAGACAATCAATAATTTGAAAAAACACACGAACATTAGCAAGAGCCCTCCTATCATGCAAAACTAAAAAATCAACAGTGTTAGTACCGTAAATGAGATATCTATATGCCTAAACATTAATCAATGAATATACAAATTGTATATTTTTCCTTGTTAACCAAAATTCACAACAGTCACATTACCAGAGCTATGATGGCAGTAAATGCTCATACCGATACAACATTTTAATCATAATCCTATGTATACTTGAACTTGATATGCTTGCCAAAGAACTAAAAACATATAGTAGTATCAATTCAGGAGCAACACTTATAATTGGAAGAGATTAAAAGGTTCAGGATATTACCTAGGGGGTTCCAACCTCCTAATAACATGTGCATCTAAAATTTTCAAATAGTTGGCCAGTGAGTGGGTTTCTTCGAAACAACGCAAGATTAATATCATAACAATTATCTTTACAAAGAAAATCAACGTTAACCCATTGATAAAAAATTAATCCAAGCATCAAAATTTTAAGTGAACAAAAGATTTATATTCAACTAAAACAATTCAAAATAGCAACCTAAGCCAGAAGTTCAACGTCTATTAACATCTCATTGCTTGTATTTTTTATTCGTGGTATAAAGCTTATAACCGAGTTAAACCCATGAAACTCAAATTAATCTAACTTAAGTTGTCCTATAAAAACCATGTCAAATGTAAAAATCATTAAAGCAACTCACAAATTACATCGATAACATCAATAAATAAAAAACATTAATTTGGAAACTTCAATCTTAAAACCAATTTTGGCCCTATTTTTTTTTCAAAAAAATTTGGTAATATTTTCTCTAAAAATAGGAACCCAAGAAATATTTACTTACCTAAAATAATGATATACCTCTTAATCATATGAAAATCAATTACATGCTCACCATCATGTCATAGTCCTGCCTAAATACAAATATTTATTAACTACCACAAAAGCATAAAAATATTAACGTTTCACAATAATTATAAAGTACAACTTGGCACAAAAGTGTAGTGATTTTATGTCTCATTATTCCCAAAGGAAGGGAAGTGATACTACCACACTCCCACATTCTTCCTGCAGAACTTGAGAAGTGAATTCACATGCCTTGTGCACTGCTTAAACATCGCAATTATGGACTTCCCTTTGTGGTTGTCCTCTTCTTCGCCACGGTCATCTAATCCAATTATTGATTTCATTCATTCAACCACCTCCTAAAAACCACCAAATAAAACATAAAACAAAGAAACTATGATGAAGTCATTTTTTTATAAGCATTGAAGATCTAATATCTAATATCTAAATATACATAGGCATTCAGGATCACTTGACACATAAATTGACAGATACAAAATATTCTATTTAACTTGAAGAAAATTAGTATAACTCACAATTGCTTTTCCGAAGACTTCTAACACATTGGTTGTAACAGAAATAAAAATCCAGTTCATTTGCATCTTGGAAAAACCTAGAAACCACGTATAAACAACTAATTGAACAAAAGAAACTTCCAAAAATATTGCAGACAAAATAGTTAATTAAATGTTACATAGTGAAACACTAATGCAGTAGAATGTTTTAGAACTATAAATACATGACACAAAAATAAACTAACCATCTAGTCTAGCATACAATTTGACCAAAAATTAATTTTTGATTTGAAAAATCAGTGACCACTTAAAAACACAGTTGAATGACCTTAAACAACTTGGGTTCTGTTCCCAATACAATAGAAATTACCCGTGTTCTTAGCAACAACCCATGCCTAAGAGCAAGCACCAGCTAGACTTCAATTTACAACCCGTAAACATCAAACATCTCAAACACAACAAAATCATAAACCTCTCAAAGTTTTAAAATACAATTGCACGTGGCATGTATACACATCCTAAAAATCCGCATAAAATGCATAGAATGAAAGCCAAACACGCCTTAACTTCAATTTTTAGCCCATTCAAAGTTGAGCCCATTACTCAAACTTATTCAAGTAGACCCAAATCAAACAACTTCAAGACCAAAAATCCATTAACAACACACATAGGCATGTTCGGCTAGTTTTAAATAGTCTGGTTTTTCTTGTTGCTAAAATTCAGAATAGTCAAAGTTACAATAATTTAATTAAGAACTTAATGACACTAAAAATCCATTTCGCACTAAAAAAATAATTTAGAAAGGCAAAAACCATGTATACTAAGCACAAATGGAAGGAATGCTCTACTCCATGTCGAGTACCATGAATACCATTACCCTGTCAACCAAGTAAAAACTATTGTCAAAAAAAAAGGAACAAAACTGCTTTTAGGGAAATTGTAGTTTATATGCATCTTGGAAAAACCTAGAAACCATGTATAAACAACTAAATTCACAACAAATTCACTAAGACAACACCAAATTCATAAAATTGAACAAAAAATAAACAAAATCCAAAGCATGTAAACCCAAAACAATATTCCCCTGCACCCAAAACAAAAACAAATTGATTCATCTTTAATCCTCAATCTTGTACAGGATGTCGCATGGATTTTTCAAGTAAGTCTTTTCATTAACAACTAATCAAGGAAAACCTCCACAGTTTTAGATAGAGTAAGTGCAAATAGCCGAAAAAAGTCTGAAATGACGATCAAAGGGTTCTCCAAAAAATTATAAGAGGGTGTATTTGAACAAAAAATAATATTCAAAAATAATTTTTAGAAAGTGTGTTTGAACAAAAAATAATAAAGTCTGCTTGAACAAATATTCACAAAGTAATGAAAATATGGTAGAGGTATAAAATGCATTCCACACCAAAGATCACCAACAATACCACTTCCTTTACCAAAGATCATCAACATATAGATCTTTGAAAACAGAGGACAAAATTTGAAATGTAGAGGACAAAGCTTGACGCTAGATTCGAAGAGGACGAAGCTTGGGTGAAAATAATTTAGTCGAATAAGAAAAAAATCAAATCGCAATCCGAATAAGAAACTTAGCCGTAGTTTGCCCAAACCGAACACAATGGAGTATCCCATTTGATATACCACAAACCCACCCAAGCCGTAGTTTCCCCAAACCGAAAAAAAAAGCAAATCAAATCAAATGCATAAAGTTTGCCCAAACTGAACACAATGGAGTATCCCATTTGATATACCACAAACCCAAATCATTGGTGAAAGTGTGTGATGGACAGTCAGTGAAACCGAACACAATGGAGTATCCCATTCGATATACCACAAACCCACCCAAGCCGTAGTTTACCCAAACTGAAAAAGCAAATAAAATCAAATGCATAAAGTTTGCCCAAACTGAACGCAACGAAGTATCCCATTCGATATACCACAAACCCAAATCATTGGTGAAAGTACCTGGGCTGAGGTGTCTTCTGCCATGTGTATGTGAGAAGGCAAAGCGAGTGAAAGGGGAACAGAAAGGACAAATCGGTGGTCGTTGTGAAGGGGTTTAAAGGGTCTGGGAAGCCGTTGTGTTGAGCCATGAGCTATGGCAGAGAAGTGAGAGGTGACCGATGAGCACAGAGTAGCCGTGTAGGAGTTGGGTTTCATTTGGGCGGGATTTTCTTTTTAAGCGTGATGAAATGGGGGCCATTAGAATTAGATAAAATTTAGACCAAAATTTAGAATGAATCTGAGCTGGTCTTGTACTTTCTCAAATGAAATTAAAATAAATTAAATTTTAAAGTTAAAAAAGATTCAAATTGAGTTCTATTTTATTATTATAGATGTATATTTTTATACCCTCTTATGCTTGCTTTTGTGGTGGAAATGGTAGGAAATGCAATGATGCAAACGATTAGTGATGTTGCTATGTGATTATAGGTTAAAAGTTGAAAATGGCTTCAGTTAAGCCCCCATTGTAGTGTTTAAAGTCAATGGAGATGAGGGATAGTTTCAAAGGAGGATTGGAAGGTGAAGAAATCAAGAAAAAGGCAAATCTAGTGAAAACCTTCCTATAGGTTTGCACATTAAATTGCCTCTACCCCACCAAAACCTTCTGGAAGTTTTTGCCTGTAGGAATAAACCTTCAGGAAGGTTTGCATCGACCTTCCAGAAGGTTTTCACTATTGGACAACTTTTACCTCTAGCCCTGCAAAAATCTTCCAAAAGGTTTGCATCGACCTTCCAGAAGGTTTAGCCCAGAAGTGCCAGACAATGTGTAACTCAAACTCGATAACTTGGAGGTCCCACCTATGATCCTCCCACTTGTCCCCTGACACATTCTACATACATACATGCCTCCCTACACCCTAAAGCCAACATTGGAAGATGGAGGACGGGAAAGGAAGAGATAGAAAGAAGGAGGCAATATGGGTGCAGGCTAGGCTTGCCCTAGCCTATCCAATCCATCAACTCAACTCCCGTTTTAAGGGAAGCCCCTCACACATGTGATTTAAACTATTTTGTGATCAGATTTATATTATACACCCAAATATAAGTGGTCGAATTGTAGTTTCCTCAGTTTAAATCCGAGATCAATCCCACGAAGAGTTTTTAGGAATTTAGAATTTAAAATAAGAATAGCGAAGTTATTATTAAAATAGTGTAACAGGAGATAGCTTGTGATGTGAGGTTAGATTGATAAGTAGTCTAATTTAATGAACTGTGCAAACAGGGTATTAAACGACAATAATTTGAAAAGTACCCTTCAGTTTAAGGATCTCATATATTTTATATTGCTGAAATACTGGAAATGCTATCTTACAATAATTAACTTCCATTTTACTGAAAAGTCAACCGGTGGGTCTGATGTATATAGTTTATTCTGCAACAACTTCTTAGTTTGGCTGGTGGTATACATGTCGATTGACTAATACAAGTAACCCAAAAGAACAAGTCATTCATGAGGATTGCTTGAATAGCTCAATTGGCAATAGCATAGCAATTATATGTATTATAAACTATAACACAACAACTTCTCAGGTTAGCTGGTAGTATTATTTAATCATAACACAACAACTTCTTAGGTTAGCTGGTTATATGACAATTGATTAATTCAAATAAACCAGAAGGACAAGTCATTCATGAGAATCACTTAAATTACTCAATTGGTTATTATTATAATATTTATATCAGTTAAACAACCCTAATAATTCAGAAGTATAAGCCATTCATGAGGATCACCTAGATCATTAGACCGACAATTGTACCATGCAGCAGTAGAACATCCTCAGCATTCCTGTGGAGGACTGGTCATGCTGATGGAACACCGTAGATACTTAACCAACAAGTTGATTCACTGATGACATAATTTTGGGCGGTCACTCCCAATTATGTACACCAGTGTATCATGCATGAAGTTTATAATTAATATATATACATATATATAAATTAATAAAACATCAGCATTTCAAGAAGTTAACCAGTATGTTACACATGTTCACCCTTCACTAAAGGGTATAAGTAAACTACTCACACTCCATTACTATAGACAAGGAGTGCGGGTCGTGATTATTACAACAATAAATAAACTATAGACACTTCTTTCACAAGGCACAACTGAAATACAACCACTCTTAATATCAGTTACGACAAAAAGGTGATGGTAGTTCAATTATTTGAATAGAAAGACACAATAGAAATTTAGGAATGCAAAGTTTCGGCTGAGAGTAGGACATACCGGATCTTGACTTTCTCTAAGACTTTCTCTCTTATTTTTCTTGCTTTTTTTCTTGCTTTTCTCTTCCTTTCTCCCAACACCTCCCAGCCTTGCCCGTTTGAAGTGAAGAGGCCATGTATATATATAGGCAAAGCTCAAAGCAGGAGGTGGAGGATAAAGGTGAGCTACCAAGGGCCACCGTCTTGACGGTGGTGCTTTCCTGGAATTTTGCTCCTGATCATGTTGTTGTGCTGGCTCCTCTTGGTTGATTCACACTTTGATCCCTTGATCGTTCAAGTTTTGACAGATTGATCCTCATAATTTCTGGCAATTCCGCACAAAAATGCTGAAATTTCAAACATTACACAAATAAACCCCTAGCTTATGCACAAACCCTAATTAAAAATATTTAACTGTTTTATCATACAAAGTTAGTTTAATTATTATATTAATTCACACACTAATTAGGGTTAATCACACTCCCCAACTTAAATTTTACTAATCCCTAGAAAATTATAAAACTATTTAACAAAATTAAAATACAAACAAAGGTAAAATCATTTTCATAGATCTTTTCACGATAGCATTTAGCATATGTAATAAGCCTTTAAACTCCTAGGTGATCCCTAGAGGACGATTTTTTTCTAGTGAAGGTTTTCAATGAAGCTACCTACAAACTTCAGTAGTTAGGAGTTCATAATTCATACTTTTTACAAATAAAATTAAATTAATATTCCTGTGCATTGCTCGAATACTTCCTTTTCTCTGATCACTATAAGAGTAACATACATTAGTTATAATATTATTTATATATATTTTTATAAAAAACTTGTGTGTGTGTGTGTAACAATTTCTTTATTTTTAAAAATCACTTAAGAAATATTACCATCTCTCATGGTAGTCTTGATGTCAATCCTCCTCTGGAATACACTCAATAAAGAATACACACATGTTGTAGTTACCATTTTCTCAAAAACTACATGTGATTGAAATATTGTTAACAAAACAAATAATTTCACATGTAGTTAATCAAAAGAGTGGTTATTTGAATAAAATTAGAATTTGACATAATCTCATGAAAGAATATGAACACAATATTGAATATATTATTAACATTTTTCCTTTTTAGGACAGTTAAGGTTAATACAAATGCATGATTTTTGGAATCAAAAAGGACTTTTTAAGGTTGTAATGTGGCCAATGGTTTAGGGTTTAAGAAACGACGTCAATGGGATTCAAAAGCTATCATTTCTTAGCATTGTGGTACACCTCTTTTCATTTAATCAAGACTTTGCATGATCATTCTTTTTATTTTTCTTCCATTTTTTACTTTATTGGCTATTTTCTTTATGTTTTTCTCTTTGAATTTATTTCATGGGTTTTTCTTTTCTTTGAATTGTAAATACCATTTTCTCTTTTATCTTTGCTTCTTTCTACCTTTCTCTCATTTTGTACTTTTCAGTATCATACTGATCTAAAAGAGGGTGCAAGAAAATTATCTATCAAAGGTAGGTTTAATATATTTTCTTATGTGGCTCGGGTATTTATTTTTTAGGTTTCAAGAAAAGAATATATATATATATATATATATTAAGCTCAATGATGGTTGACTAAGGATATAATTTCTTAAAAGAAATGGTCAAGGCTCAAGATTAATCAAAAATGGTCTAAGATCATTTTCTAGAAATCATGCATTAGTATAATCCTTAAATGAAAGTCTAAAGAAGATGGTAACAATATAATTTAATCAGCGCTAATCAAAACAAAAATAATGAAATTATTCAAATAAAGTTTACCGCTGAATTGAAGATTATTATTTGAGTAGATGTAGAATATCTCTCCAGGAAATATTGGTTTAAAATCTGCAATAGGTATTTCATCTCCACTATATATGCAAAGATTGTAATATTTCACAAGGTTTTTAACAATAAAGAAATCTAACTGTGCTTAAAAATGATAAGTCTAAACAAAAATTGTTAAAATGATATACAACTAAAATATGAAAATCTCACGTGATCAGATTAAGACTATTTTTGTAAAGCATGAGAATATTTAACCTAATTTAACTATGAATTATATGAACTAATCTTCCTATCTTAACAACATAAGTTCCCTATCTAGTCACAAAAACAAACTTAAACACAAACAATTTAAAAATCACAAATAGGTTCAAAACATAAACAGGTTCAAAACATAAATTCAAAACATTAACAAGTTCAAAACATAAATAAGTTTAAGACATAAAATAAAAGTGTATAATTTAAAAGATGAGTGAAAGATAGCAAAGTTTTTGTTTAGAATCTCCAGTCTTTAAGAAGTAGATGGGCCTCCACCAAAATGTTGTCTCTGTATTCTCAATATCTTAGCTTGATTTTGTTCATAATCATCCATATGCAAATTGAGTTGATTAACAGTGGTCTCCAATCCTAGCAGAATTTGTTTATCGATTCTATCATCCACTGGTATGTATGGCTGATCCTCTTGTGGCTGCTGCTGTTCTTGTGGAAAAAAAATTTCAGGAGCTTGGAAAGGTTCCTTTTGTGCTACAGGTTACTCTTCAAGCTGTCCTCCATGACTATTCTTTAAATAAGTTTTATCTAATGGTCCAACATGTTCCATCGTTTTCCATATTGGATGAACAATTATTCCCTTGTTCCTGCATAATTGAGAAACTAACATAACATATGGAAGTGAGGGTTTCTTTCTATCCATTGCAAGCAACATTTGGTCCATGATGAAGTTTGGAAAATCAATTGTGTGTCCTATGCCAAATGCATATACAAAGTAGGTCTGCACAGTAAAAATCTGATATTTTTGAGCTCGTGGTAACAAAACTATCACTATTTTTAGATCCAGGATTAGGTATTTGTCTGTCAGATATCCTTACTTTATGTATTTATTTGGTCTACCCAAAAAAACTCTGGATTACCCGTCAATTCTCACCCTATGGATGTTAAATCAAGCAGTTCAGTATAAGAATATTGTGGGTTTTTTGGTCTTTTCATGGGCTAAACAATTTTGGCTATAGTAACTAGTGTAACTTGAAAAACAATACCTCGTATGAACAAACACAATTGTCTTTCTCCAATTATCTCAGCATTACTATAAAATTTACAGACCAAGCAATGATAAGCAGGCACAATAAATCTAACATAATGTAACCATCCTGTTTTAACAATAATTTGTCTTACTCATATGTTCTCAAAATCTTCATAAATAACACAAGCTTTTCAGAAATGATAGTTTTAGATATAAAATTAGCATCATACCAGGCCTGTTGTTCAAAATTTTCAAAAATCCCCTCATTGAAGATATTTCCTAGTTCAGGTGGTTATGGAGGTGGTTGAGGTTTTTGATGTTGATCTCTTTGTGCACGACTTGAAGATCCTCTCGTTCGATGTCTTGAATCCATGTTTTTCTTGATTTTTCTTCAAATACTCAGTTTCAATTGATTTTAATCGGTAGATACCTTCAAAATGTGATGGGTAAGTGAATAATCGAAACAAATATGAAAATAAACAGTTGAGTGTAGCATATTTGAGAGGATTTTATTGGAGAATCTCTGCTTTTTCGAATTCCAACTTACAAAGGATATGAACTGATCAGTTTTTTGCATGGTGGGGACATTTATATGGGCACTGCCGTCTGGACACCAGCCTCCACCGTTCGAACGGTGCTACCTAGCTGGTTTTCTACTTTGTGTATTGCAGGTTGTTTCTCCTAATTTTTGAAATTCTATTTTCTTCCTTTTAAATTCCTGTGGTTTACAAAATTAAATGCAACTTTATATATTCTACAAAACTTTGCTAAGCACTCTTTTTATTATCAACTAAAAAATGGTGTGTTTTTATTTTTTTTATTTGCTATTTATTATTTATTGATTTTCCATATTAATCTATAGTTATTTACATTTATTTACAAATATGTATAATTATTTACAATTATGTACAATTATTTCAAAATTATACATCATTTGATTATACTGATTCCGAGGCAGAATTATCTGGATCACTAACCCCAGTGACACGGTTAATTTCATTTCTTACGTATCTTGTTAGTATTTGGATAGAATAGGATGGTGTCTCAGGATATTTCTTACTCTGCCCATACCTAATCCACCGGAGATGATTTAGCTCTCGACCTGAGATTCGTCCCGTACACTTATTATATTGTCTCGAATGTTCTAAACGACCACATCTTACATAACCACCGAGACGCTTTGATCTTCGGCGTTTAGCAAATGCACTTGCTCCATATAGGAGTCTTGGTTGATTTTCAAAAAATTCAGAATTTCTAACTTTTTTAGCTTTTTGCATGATCAATGCATGTATATCTTTTAGAAGATGATGTAATAGAATTAAACTTAACCAAAATAGTTTATCATCCATTGTATATATATATATATTTTTTAATAAGTTAAAAATTGACTCACTATCTGGTTCTTTAACGTCTACCAGACACAAAGATGAACGCAATTTATTTGTTTATTTTTTTTTAAACATTAAACACAAATATAAGTACGTTCACACCTAAGTCAGTTTACACATAAGTAAATTTACACCCATACCTCCCCAACTTAAATTAGACATTATCTGCAATGAATAAAACAGTGATAATCATTACTGATAATAAGAACCAGCAATTTGTTGTCTTTCAACTATTAGGATATCTGAGTTTCTCTCAAGAGTTTTAATCTATCAAACAAATAACATAAATTTAATATGATTATTTATAATCAAATAAAAGTTTATTTTTCAAAGCACATAAACCTTTGATCATAAAGTTGAACATAAGTTATATCATGAGTAAATCCATCATAATATGGTTTAAGCCTTTGACCATTTACTGTAAAACTATTTCCAGTCAATGGAATTTCAATTTCAATTGCCCTATAATCAAAAAAATTGCTTGACAATATAAGGACCTATGCATTTAGATCTTAATTTTCCAGGAAATAAACGAAGTTTTGAATTATATAACATAACTTTTTGAAAAGGTTCGAAAGATTTCCGTATGATATTTTTATTATTAAAAATTTTGGTTCTTGACTTCGCAATTTTTGCATTTTCATAAGCTTCATTTCTTAATTCTTCTAATTCATTTATTTGAAGTTTGCAAGAAGTTCCAGGTTTATTGATATCAAAATTCATCATTTTGATTGCCTAATATGCTCGATGTTCTAATTCTACAGGCAAGTGGCATGGTTTTTCATAAACTAACCGATAAGGGGACATCTCTAAAATAGTTTTATATACAGTACAGTAAGCCCAAAGCGCATCAGTTAATCTTAAGGACCAATCTTTAAGATCTGGATTTACTAATTTTTTTAAGATATATTTTATCTCCCTATTAGCTAATTCAACTTGTCCCCTTATTTGTGGATAATACAAAGTGGATATTTTATGTGAAATCGAGTATTTTTTCATAAAATTTTCAAAAATTTTATTACAAAAATGTAATCCACCATCACTTATAATGGTCCAAAGAATTCCAAATCTAGACAAAATACATTCTTTCAAAAACTTGATCACTATTTTATGATCGTTCTTTCTACATGGAACTGCCTTTACCCATTTAGAGACATAATCAACTGCAACTAAAATATACAAATATCCTAAAGATGGGAGAAATGTACCCATAAAATTGATGCCCCAACAATAAAAAATTTCAATAATTAAAATAGTATTTAAAGGTATCGTATTCCTTTTTGAAATATCTCCCAATCTTTGACTTCTGTCACAATTTAAACAAAAGATATAAACATATTTAAAAAGAGTTGACTAATAAAATTCACACTACAAAATATTTGCAGTGATTTTTTTTAAAGCAAAATGACCTCCGTAAGCTTTAGAGTGACAAAACTGAATTACCTAACCTATTTCATGTTTAGGTACACATTGTCTTATTATATGATCTTTACAATATTTAAAAAAATAAGGATCCTCCCAAAAAAAGTTACGTACCTCACTTATAAACTTATTTTTATTAGACCAAGTATAATGAAAAGGAATAACAATAGTGACTAAATAATTAGCTATATCTACATACAGCGGTACTTCTGTTATTGCAAAGAGTTGTTCATCTGGAAAAGTTTCTCTAATCGGAGTTGGTTCTTCCTTTATATCATAGTTTAATCTTGATAATGATCATATTTTTAATGATTATATCAAAATTTTTGAAGTAACAATATCCAACGTGAGAGACGTAGTTTAGCATATTTCTTAGTAAGTAAATATTTTAAAGCTACATGATCTGTAAATACAGTAATTGACGGTCCACCCAAATATAAATGGAATTTATCTAAAGTAAATACAACAGTAAGTAATTTTTTCTCTGTAGTTGAATAGTTTATTTGTGCATCATTTAGAGTTTTACTTGCATAATAAATAACATAAGATTTTTTATCTTTCCTTTGACCTAATACAGCTCCTACTATATAATCAGTTGCATCACACATTAATTCATGTCCTACTGTAGAATCCTACATGACCTCGAAATGAGCAAATATCTTTTACAGTTTTCGGTGAAGGCAGATTAGCTATCAGATTAATTTTTGATTTATCAACTTTTATCCCTTTTTTAGACACTACATGTCCTAACACAATACCTTGTGTAACAAAAAAATGACATTTTTTCAAATTTAAGACAAGGTTTGTTTTTTTACATCGAATGAGCACTTTTTCAAGATTTTCCAAACATAAATGAAATGAATCATCATATACTGAAAAGTCATCCATAAAAACTTCTAGATATCGTTCTACCATATCACTGAATATACTTAACATACAACGCTTAAAAGTTGCTGGAGCGTTACATAATCCAAAATACATCCTTTTATATGCAAAAGTACCAAAAGGACATATGTAATGAGGTATGCATGAATTATTTTACAGCCCCGTAATTATTTTTGAAATGCTAATATATGTAATTAGGTATGCATGAATTATGTAGAAGATAAGAGTAGAAATAAAAATGTCAGTGGACTTAATTGGGTATGTTGTAGAAAGTTGGAAGTATTTCGGAGTGAAACGCATTTTAGAGATAGTTTGGGTAAGATGGATTTTTCACACTGCCTTTGTGTTTGGGTTTTACCTTTTTATTTTGATATCCATTTGATCTAAAATTTTGATAGTAGTTCGTAGACTTCAAGGGCTACAAAATAGTATTTCATAAAAAGTTTCCAAATCAACCTCTAAATAGGTCAAAACTCCATTGGAAGTTTCAGAAGAAACTAGGAGGATGTTTTAATGTGAATGGACATTCAAACGACAGTAAGTCCCAATACTTTGATGTCTATAGAGCTCTGATGAAAATGCAAAAGTACTGAGAGCAACTAACGTTCGAACGCCAAGTGACGTTTGAACGTGAATCAATAATTTGTACTATTGACATTCGAACGCCAAAGTGATATTCGAATGTGAGTTACGAAATCTGGGTTTTAGAATCGCGCACAGGAGGACATTTCTTCCCCTATAAATACTTAAGCACACCTCTCTTTGCCCCATTTCAACACTTATAACCCTAGGAAGTCTTAGAGAGGAAGCAATACAGAGAAAAACACAAGATCAAGGAGAATTTTCACATTGAAGTGTATCAAATCTCAAGTTCTTCACACAAAACTAAAGAAGAAGTAGGGGTTTCTTCCATTCTTGTTCATTGATGATAGGGCTTATATATATATATATATACATGTTTTGACTTTAAATCTTATATATATATGTATTGAAATCCTTGATTCTTGATATTCTTGTAACTATTACCATGTTTTGAGTGAAGTATGGTTGATGGCCATAAAACCTTATTATTGATGTCAAAACCTAGTTTTTGAGAAAGATGAATTCTTCTTCTTGACATCCTTGTGTTCTTGATTCAAAAACTTTAGTACTTTATTATGAACAATAAAAGTATGTCTTTTGATGATCTCTTGCTTATTTTCTTGAGAAGTTATATTGGAAAAATACCTATGAAATTGGGGGTTTTTGAAATTACTTGTGATTTGAGAAATACTTATGGAATTGGGAGTTTTGAATTTACTTGTGATTTAAGAAAATGGTTGGTATTGCATCTCTTGTATGGTTTTTTTGTGATGGACTTCAATTGCCTTCAAAAACTGTCGTAGAGTGTTAGAGGTTAGTCTATCCCAGTGGGGGTGAGATGGTTGCCTAACACTTGTAGTGGATTATTGTTTCTGAAAGCAACCACTATTGTTCACGTAAGTTCGAGGCTGAGGGATGGTATACATTTCCTTGGAAGGATTTGTCAATGTTGTGGGAGACGGTATACACCCTTCCTAAAGTGGTTTGTGTGGATATAATGGCTAGACGAGGTAGATTCATCATGTAGATCTAACATACATGAGAATTAATTGATTTCTACATAAATGAGAATATGGGATGATGCTATTGAATAATTAATTGATTTCTTCACATGTTTATTCCTTTCATTTAACTTATTGTTATTGTGTTAACATGAGATCGAATAAATTGTCACTGTTTTGTTTCAAGTTATATATGATATTTTGGAAAGTGAGACCGAATTATTTTATATGTTTTTAAACCTTGTTCAAGTTTGGGAGGTTGTTGTTACAGAGCCTAGTGCTCACCCCCTATAAATACTATTTATTCTCAAATGTCAATTTAGATGAGGAGCTTGGAATTGATGAGCAGGTAGCTTGGGAAGCGCAATTGGATGGAAGCATGGATCTTAAGGGGGATGTCTAGAGTTGATATCTCCATGTCCTAGACTAGGAGATGCATTTTGATACAATGGATAATGTTATTTTGCTTATTCTGCTGCAAGATTAAGTTTGATTTTGAGCTATAATTGTCATAGTTTGACATATTCTTTTTGGATGTAGATGTCATGGTTTGGCATATTCTTTTAGATAATGGTGTAGATACTATGTACGATGAATGGAATTTGTCTTATTTATGGACTTTATTAGTTGTTCTCATGATGTGAATGATTTTAAATAGTAATGTCGTTCAAGGTAGATTTTGGGGCGTTACATAACTCATTTACTATCAGATATAAGATATATAATATTTACATCTAATAGTTTAAGTACTTCATTTCATACTACTTCTTTTAAATGTGGGTTCATTCTTCTTTGCATTTAACGAGATGGTTTAGAATTTTCTTCTAAATATATACAATAAGTACATATAAGCAGAATTATACCTTTTATATTGAATATTGTCAATCCAAGAACACTTTGATGATTTTTCAATATTTTTGTTAGTTCTTTTTCTTCACTTTCAGATAGATTCGTTGATATAATTACAGGATGAATTTCATAGTTTTCTTAAAAAACATATTTCAAATTAGTTGGAAGCGGTTTTAAATCTGGCTTAAAGATTTTGACATTGGAGTCTCTAGATTTAGGCAACATATTTTCACATTTTGAGTTCTTTACCTTTTAAGACTCATTATCAGATACATACTTTAATGTATAAAATCATTTTTCCAAAAAATCTTTTCAAAAAACCTTTGAGTCAAGGACTCAACACAATTTATTTCATGCACTTCATCTTCTTCTCTAGGTTGTTTTGCACTATTAAAAATATTTAATTCCAATGCTATGTTTCCAAATAAAAATTTCATGATTCCATTTCTACAATTAATCAACGCATTTGAGGTAGTTTGAAATGGTCGACCTAAAATAATAGGTATGTATGCAGATGCATGAAAAATTAGTTGCGTATCTATAACGATAAATCTGCTGGGAAATAAAATTGATCAACTTGGATGATAACATCTTTCACAATTGTTCGTGGACTTTTTATTGATCAGTCTACTAATTGTAGTGTAACACTGGTAGGTTTCACCTCACTCAATCCTAATTGTGTATACACTGAACATGGCATTAGATTACAACTGGCTCCAAGATCTAGTAGGGCTTGTTCAATTCGAAAAATTTTCAATCATACATGAGACTGTAGGACTACTAGGATCTTTGTATTTAAGAAGATTATTTTTTTGTATTATAGTACTGACTTGTTCAGTTAGAAATGTTTTCTTTGGTACATTTGTTTTTCTTTTTATTGTGCGAAGATCTTTTAAAAACTTAGAGTAATCTGGAACTCGTTTAATTGCATCTAATAAAGGAATATTAATCTTAACCTATTTAAATAGTTCAAAGATCTTGGATTGATCTTTTTCAAATTTAGGTTTATTGATCCTTTGAGGAAAAGGTTAAGGAATAGGGCATGGTTGATTTTCCTCATTCTATATTTATGGTTGCTTTTTGGCTAAAGGTTCAGGTTCAATTGGTTCATTAATAGAAATTGACTTACACATTTTCTTGGAAATTTTAGGTTTAATAATTTATCTATTACCTTACCATTTCTTAATGTTCTGATTGCTTGTACTTGACTTGGAGAAGGTTCAGTGGACACAGAATTAGCTTGATTATGACTTTGCGGAGGTTTAGGCTGAGATGAGGATTTTTCCTTTTCTGGCATACTGAGGGATTGAGTCAACTTAGCTAGATGACCTTTGATATCTACAATACTCTGAGCAGTTTGGGCTTTAAAATCATTAACAGCTTGAGTTGTTTGAATATTAAAACTTATTTAGCTTTGAATAAATTGATTTGTAGTGTCTTCCATAGTTCTTTTATGTGGGGGTTGATATGGTTGACATTATTGCTGATTTTGTGGCGGCAGTGGAACTTGTGTTTGATTTGTAGGTTGTGTATTTCTCCAACTAAAATTTGGATGATTTCTCCATCATGGGTTGTAAGTTTTAGAATATGGATTTAAATAAGGCTTATTATAAGTTGGAATAACATTAGATTGTTCAATTAATACTTCTTTGAATGCTGGTATCGTTGGACATTCTACTGCAGGATGTCCTGATAACGCACAAATTTCACATATTTGATAAGTAGTAGACACCACAGACACTTGTTTAATTTTTTTCATTTCTAAGGCTTCTAATTTTTGAGATAAATTAGCCATTTTAGCTCTTAAGTCATAATCTTTTTTTAATACATATTTTCCATTTTCATAAGTAGATGGCTTAGTTTCCACTATATTTGAAAAAGTTTAGTCCCACATATGGGAACTATCAGAAATAGTATCAAAAAATTGAAATGTTTCTTCAGGATTTTTACTCATAAATTCCCCCCTACGTCATCATTCCGACAAATTGTCGCATTGCAGGTGGAAGAACATTATAAAAAAAAAACCAACTGAAGTCCAGTTTTCAAATGCATGGTGTGGCCAAGCTTGAAAAAAATCTTTAAATCTTTCCCAACATTGATAAAAAGTTTCACCTTCTTTTACAGAAACATTCATTATTTGATGTCTTAATATATTGGTACGATGCACACGAAGTTTTTTTTCTAAAAAACTCAGTTTGTAAAGCTTGCCAATTTGTTTTAGAATTAGCTCTTAAAGAGTTAAGTCATTGTTTCACTTTATCTTTCAAAGCAAAAGGAAAAAGTTTTAATCTAACAATTTCAGAATTATCTTGCAAAGTTCCACAGACTTCTTCAAATTCTTTCATATGTACATAAGGATTTTCAGTTTCTAACCCATGAAACTATGGTAATAGCTGTATTGTTCCTGGATTAATATTAAGATTTGGAGCATCTATTGGAACGGCAAAATATGACAGGACATTAGTTCGTGTAGGATGTAAATATTCTCTTAATGGTTGAATATTTTGAACTACTTCTTGTTTTATAGGTTGTTCTTCCTTAGGTACGTTTCTAGCCATACTTAATTCAAATGATTCTTATGTAGACAAAGATGACGAAGATGAAGGAGATGACTGATTTGCAGAACCTACTGATGAATGAACAGACATAAACTATTAAAAAGAAAATAAGAAATTTATATACATATAATATAGGTAAACAACTTCTTTATTCTATTTAATTTCAAATTACAATAACTCCCTGGCAACGACGCCAAAAACTTGATTCGAACTATTCTGTGATCGGATTTATATTATACACCCAAGCATAAGTGGTCGAATTTTAATTTTCTCAGTTTAAGTCCAAGATCGATCCCATGAAGATTTTTTAGTAATTTAGAATTTAAAATAACAATAGTGAAGTTATTATTAAAGTAGTGTAATAGGAGATAGCTTGTGAGGTGAGCTGAAATTGATAACTAGTCTAAGTAAATGAAATGTGCAAATAGGGTATTAAAAGACAATAATTTGAAAAGTACCCTTCAGTTTAAGGATCTCATATGTTTTATATTGGTTAAATACTGAAAATGCTACCTTACAAAAATTAACTTCCATTTTACTGGAAAGTCAACCGGTAGGTCTGATGTATATAAATTATACCACAACAACTTCTTAGGTTAGCTTGTGGTATACTATACCATAACACAACAATTTCTTAGGTTAGCTGGTGGTATACTTGTCAATTGACTAATACAAGTAACTCAGCGTTCTTGTGGAGGACTGACCATGCCGATAGAACATCGTAGATATTTAACCGGCAGGTTGATGATTCACTGATGACATAATTTCGGGCTGCCACTCCCAATTATGTACATCAGCATTTCCAGAAGTGAACAAGCATGTTACAATAGTACATAAACTGCAAGAGTAAATTAACTACAGACACTTCTTCCACAAGGCATAAATGAAATACAACCACCCTTAATGTCAATTAAGACAAAAAGGTGATGATACTTCAATTATCCGAATAGAAAGACACAATATAAATGTAAAAATACAAAGTTTCAACTGAGAGTAGGACAAACCAGATCTTGAATTTCTCTAAGACTTTCTCTCTTTCTCTCTTCTTTTTCTTCCTTTTTGTCTTTCTTTCTCTCCACAACTCCCAACCTTGCCCGTTTGAAGTGAAGAGGCTAGGCATATATTTTAAAGCCTGGGTAAAAATTTGAACTTTTATGAAAAGGGGCAAAACGATAATTTGTCACTACGGTACGTGTTAGAAATCTGATTTTTTTTCTAGACCTCCAGTGATGAAACGGACCTCACCGTTGGATTCATCTCACAAAATCTAGTTACCCTGTCAATTTTCGTCAAATTCTGAGATAGTCAGAATTTTTATATTTTACGAGACGATCGGGCCTCAAGTGACCCAGAAAACGAAATTTTTAATAAAAATTTAAAATTTGAAAAATAATTTAAAGCATGTTGAAATACAAATATTTTGAACTTGAACCGGGTAAAATTTAATCATTTCGGGGCGAAAATGGACCCGAAAAAAAAGTGGAGGTGTGACGCATTGTGCACTAAGTATTAGGGAGAATAAAAAGGGGAAGAAAATCCGACTAGTTATCAATATGGGTTTCTCAAGCTTTCTCCTTGTGATCTAGGGCCGAGATTTGCTAAAATCAACACGAGCCAAGAATAAAAGTTGTTCCTCCCATCGAGGGCTACATGACCACACCAGAAAGGACAAGTTTCGTCGAAGTTCAAGAAACGGGATTTGGGGGAATTCAAGGTTAAGGCCTTTTTGGAGTTCTTGAAGGCTTTCTGCTTTGATATTACGCTTCAAGAGGTACAATTTTCTCCCTAATTATGTTTATTTTCAACCTAGAGTGATTATGTGGAATGAGTAGGTTGTTAGATAATTTTAACACTTGTCTATTGTGATTAGATTGGTGAAATGGGTATTGGAAATGGGTAGGTTGATAGACGTTGTATCACTTGCCTATTGTTGTAAAAAAATTGAGGAAATGGGTATTGATAATGAGTAGGATAATTTCTATCATGAATTAGGTATGTGGAAATTACCTAATGTGATTCTTAAGTTGTGTGATTAATTGGGCAAATTATGTGATGACATGTTTGAAATAAATGAAAATGTGAAATCAAGTGTGCTTGCATAGATAATGTGAAAAAATGTTAGGGACTTGTTATGGGTTTGATGTTAATATACGCCTTATGGTATGCTAGCATTATGATAAGTGTGGAAAATAAGTAGAATAAATTTCATCTTGAATTGGGTAGGCGAGATTAATCTAATGTGATTCTTGACTTATGTGAATTGCGGGCATGTTATGTGATAACAAGCTTGGAAATTGTGTTGTAGGAATTGTTGATATATATACATAGTTGTGATATATTGGCATTGATGGGTTATAGAAATTATATATTTGGATATAATTACCCATGGAATGTGTTGAAATAGTTCATCTGTCATTCATAGCATATTGGACATTATATTGTTGTTGCAATGGTATATCACATTATATCTGCACGGAGACATCGCATCATATGAGGGTGTGTGTGCGCATGGTTGTCGTCAGCACCACACTTGGTGGATAACGGGTGCACTTGGGAAAGTTGGGTTGAATGCTAGACTGAATCGCACAGTTTGCATGATAAATTGGGTCGGAGTTAGCAAGAAGGGCTAGAAGATCCCTCGAGTGCAAGTCCCGACAGTTGGGGTACACACTCCCTTGGTTCAGTCCATAAAGTGTGTGGGTGTACGGGGAACCCTTGATGGAAGTCCATAAATTATGTGTGGGTTGGGTTACCCTTGGTGTAAGTCCATGAATACTCACCCCAAGAAAGACCCTAGATTTATAAATGTCATTTGATCTTCCACAAAAATGACGGATTCATACACATTGGCATAACATGTGTTGTGGGAGTCGGTGGGGGCCCGAGTTGAGTTTCATGAGTGAGTCTCATCTCAGTTCATGGCATGACATGGTAAATTTCAACCTTAAGTTGCATATTCTAGATTGGAATCGTTGTGGATGGTTGATTGTTGCATGTGAAAATTTCATATGCATCTATGTTGGGGACTAGCCTCTTTAGGAAATACCCTATTGAGCGTAGCTCACCCTTTGTGGGAAAACATTTCAGGTGCGAGGTTCGCACTGGCGGACGACTCCCAATTCGAGACTCAAGGGTGAAGAAAGTCGACTTGTGACTTTTATGACTCATTTTGTATATCTTTTGTGAAAATCCCATATTGGCTTGTAACTAAAAAAGAATTGTAATTGAATGCATATGAACTGTTTTAATGTAAAAAAAAAAATGCATGTGGTTATATGAGTATGGATAAATAGACCCGATGTGGTCAATGTTTACTTATAAATGAACTCGGTGTAGTCAATATTTATTCATAAATAGACCTGGTATGATCAATATACTATAATTGCAAAGGTTGTATTTTGGTTAGAGCTGCCCATACAAAGGAGACTCTGCTTGAATTTTGTTAAATTACGACCCCTGGTTGTTAGGGCGTCATAGCTTCGCATCAGAGTTTAAGTATACAATTTACTTAGGGCTTGAGGGGCATGGGTTTAGACCATTGCATCCATTGTGCATTTCATTTTGTGTGCTTTACTTGTTACATGTCATGTGCTATATGCTATATGGATTATATGCATGATAAGATGTATATGAAAATGAACACACTAAGGTTAGAAAACATAACCTTAGGGGTTTGAAAAAAAATGAACGGGGTGGTTCATGGGGTAGATGTCTACTAGTGGTTGGTTTATGCTCTACTAGTTAGACGAGGAGGTAAATCTCAAAATTTGAATTTTGATACCTACTTTGAGATACTAAATAAATGCTCTGTTGTCATTTGACATGTGTTTAGATGGAAAATAGAGGAAGAGGGAGAGGATGCGGCTGAGGCAGTGAGTGGAACAACAACCAACCACCACTGGCCTTTGATCCACAAGCCTTTATGGAGGCTGTTGGTACTATGGCGGCAACCATTGCACATGCTAGTGCAAATGCGGGGCAAGGAGCCTCAAGTAACCTCCAAAGGTTCAAGGCACACAAACCTTTGACTTTTCTAGGAGGGGCGGATCCGGTAGTGGTTGACTATTGGTTCCAACAGGTCGACAAGATTTTAGAGGCTATGGAGATCACCTCCGATGCCACGAAGATAAGGTTAGCTGCATTCCAGCTTGAGGAAGAAGCCCATCTATGGTGGGATTAGGCAAAGGACTCAAAGAACTTAGAGGCAATGATATGTAGAGAGTTTTGGGAGCTCTTTATAGGCAAGTACTTTCTAGCGACCGTTTGATATGCGAAGGCCCAGGAATTCTTAGACTTGAAGCAAGGGACTATGACGGTAATGGAGTATGTGGCTAAGTTCATTGAATTAGGTTGCTTTGCCAATGATTATGTGGCTACCGACTTGGCCAAAGTAAGAAAGTTTGAGGATGGGTTGAAGTTGTCCATCCGGGGCCAAATTGTGGGCTACCGCCTACATGATTGGGATACGATGGTCGAGATAGCTATGGCCATTGAGAGAGAGGTTGGCAACTCACGACATCTGGGAGACGGGTGCTAAGTACAAAAAGAAGGAGGGCCAATCCTCTTCTTCTAGTTCAGGAAAAGACATAGTACTTCGACTTCATAGGCACAACAGGGATAGGGTCATAGCCATCAAGGCCAAGGTCGATCCTCTCAAGAGAGGAATCTTGAGGACAACATAGCCGGCATGTCAGAGAACTTGCTATCATTGCCACCACCCGGGTCACGTGAGACGGGATTGTCCTCAGAGGTAAGGATCCTAGAGTTATGGGGTGTCTCAGTCCTAGTCATCAGTGGGATAGCCACAAACATACTTTGTTACCCCTATCCCACCACAGGCCAAGGAAGTCTGTATCAGTTCTAGGGCACCACTCAGGCCCCTACCACTTTTCGAGCGGGGACTTTGCAGTCAGGCCAGATGGGCCCAGGCATGGGCCGAGGTCGAGGACAGGGCATGCAGGCCGAGACTTCGAGGACCCAAGGGCATTTTTATGCCATCACACCTCAGTCTGAACCACTGGATCAGTCAGTCTTCAGGGTACATTTATACTCTATCGTTTATGGGTTTGGGTGTTATTTGACTTCGGTGCATCGCATTCATTCATTTTTGCATTAAGTGTGAGGGATTTAGGCTTAGAGGTTGATACCATGGAAGAGCCGTTGTATGTGAATTCACCCCTAGGAGTTAGGGTGTGTGTTAACCAGATATGTCGAGGTTGTGAGTTAGAGATCTCGGGGGTTCTACTCACCGTGGACCTTAGAATCATGGACATGTCAGAGTTCAATGTTATCCTCGGGATGGATTGGTTGGCGGCACACTGTGTTGTCATTAACTGTGATCAAAAAAGGGTAATTGCCTACACACCGAATGGTGTTTATTTCAAGTTTCAGGGGAAAAGCACAATGCCTTACCCGAAGCCGTGTGTGGCTCTCGATGGCACGGGTAGTTAATTGGTTGGCTTGTAATCCTTACTCTGGAGGATGAGATGAGACAAGAGTTGGGCCTACCTCGGGTTGTGTGTGAGTATGAGGATGTTTTTCATGACGAACTATTGGGATTACCTCCCCATAGGGATGTAGACTTTAGCATCAAGTTGCATTCAGGTACATCTCCTATTTCTATGACTTCGCATAGGATAGTGCCAGCTGAGTTGCAAAAACTGAAGGTCCAATTACAATAATTATTGGACAAGGGCTTTATTAGACTGAGCACTTCATTTTGGGGCATTCTAGTATTGTTTGCCAAAGAAGGATAAGACCCTTCGTTTGTGTATAGATTATCAGCAGTTGAACCAGGTCACTGTGAAGAATAGGTACCTCTTTGTCGAGGATTGACAATTTGCTTGACAAGCTGAGAAGAGCGAGAGTCTACTCCAGGATAGATCTCCACACTTGCTACCTTCAATTGAGGATCATTGGGGTAGATATCCCTAAGACAGTATTCAGAACATGGTATGGGCATTTTGAGTTCACCATGATGCCATTTGGGTTGACGAATGCCTAGACGACATTCATGGATCTCATGCATAGGGTGTTCCAACCCTATTTAGGTTAGTTCGTTGTGGTGTTTGTTGACAATAGCCTGATTTACTCCAAGTCTGAGGAGCAGCATGAGGTTGTAAACCCCCACATTTTTATATTAAGATACTGATGTAATTATTTAGTAATTCTTATATATGTAATGATGTAAGAATGAACCATATAGATTGTAATGGTAGGAATAAATACTTGGGAGACAAATTGATTGTGAAGTTTAAAGTTTAAAAGTTGATTAAGCTTGGGAAAGGGATTAGGTAGGTTTCTAAATATTTTTAGGTTAAAATAAGATTTTCATTGAATCTGGAAGGTCAAGAAACCTTGGGAGAGGTAATATGGGGTATATTAGAAGTTAGGAAGTATTATAGAGTTAAAACGCATTTGATAAAGAATTCTAGTAAGAAGGAATTTAATACTACCTTATTATTTTGGCCATAATTTTTTAATACTAACTCGGATTGAGCTAATTTTTGGACAGTAGAAACTAGACTTCAGCTGCTACAAAAATTATTTCACAACAATTTCCTAAATCGACTTATAAATAGGTGAAAACTACTCCCGAAGTTGGGATAGAAAGTTACCTCCGTCCGGACGCTCCAAGCACCGCCCGAATGGTACTCTTTACCCAAAAACTTTATTTTTCAGCAAAAACAGTGAGTTTGAACTGTTTGGACACCCATGGACCATTTGGACGCTACCCTAAAAATGGCCCCGATCAGTTTTAATATTTTTCTTCGTTTTTCATCCTATAAATATCATAAAGGCGTCTCTTTAGCTATTTTTCATTAGTTTTCAACCCTAGGCAACCCTATAGAATGAGAGAGAAGGAGAAACAAAAGAGTCAAAGAGATTATCACGTTAGAACGGATCAAACACGCTAGGTTTACACACAAACTACGGAATTGAGGTAGGGGATTCTTCTCAAGTTCTTTCATTCAGACTCAACGTATTATATATGTATGTTTTCATTCTTCTTGATAATTATATGATAAATATGTACGAGTTCTTGGTTTCTTTGTCATTGGAACATAGTCTTGAACAAAATACATGTTGGGGTTGAAGGAATACATGTTCTTGAATTTCCAAAACCCTAGTTTTTCTAAAATACATATTCTATTGTGAAATTCATATGGATTCTTGATTTCTAAATTTCTATTCTTGATTAAATCATGCTTTCATCTAATATTTGTTCTTGTTCGAAGAAATTATGAGTTTTGGCTAAACCCTAGAATTTTGATATTGAAATTGTGAATGTTTTCTTGAGATGATCTCTCGCATATTTTAATTCCTTTCGTACTATAGTATATTGAGAATTGTGCACTTGTAATACTTGAATTGTTAATGAAAATTGTGATTGGTTAGGATTGTGGTTATTGAGAATATTGTGATTTCATCTCTTGTATGGTTTGTTGTGATAGACTTGAATTGCTTTTGAGAGCAGCCGTAGAGTGTTAGAGGTTAGTCTATCCCAGTGGGGGTGAGATTTTCCTAACACTTGTAGTGGATTGTTGTTTGTGAGAGCAACCACTATTGTTCATGTAAGTTTGAAGCTGAGGGATGGTATACCTTTCCTGGGAAGGATTCGTCAATGCTATGGGAGACGACATACACCCTTCCTAAAGTGGTTTGTGATTTGGCCCTGTGGGGATGATTGAGATTATGTGGTTGTGGTGGGTGAACGAGGCAAAATCATTGTGTAGATTCTTGAGAAGCAACCAACATAAATGACAATGGGGATGAACAAACATACATGAGAATATGGAATGATGTTACTGAGATATTTATTGATTGCTTTAATTTCTTGCAAGTTTATTCCCGTCATTAATTTACTGTATTCCGTACACTTGAGATCATTACAACTATCATGGTTTTATTCTCAAAATCTATATATGTTTTTTTTTCCAAAAGAGATTTCCATATTTTATTGTTTTAAACCTTGTTGGGATTTGAGAGGGATTTTCTACGGGCTTTTGCTCACCCCCTACAACACACTTACAAATTTTGGCGTAGAAGTGGATGTCAATGTGGATGAGCAGATTGATTACGAGCCATTGGAGGATTAAGATGTGGATCCTACCTTAGAAGAATAGAGTTGTTCTATTTTTGGTTTAGACTCTGAGAGATTTTTATGAAACAATGTTTTAGCTAGTTTTTATTATTCCGCTACTAGATATTCTTGGTTTTGAATTGTAAGTTGGAGAAGTTTTAATGTTTGATTGGCTTCAGTATTTATTCCTTGCCAAAGGGATGAATGGATTATTATTTAATGGATATTTTTAGTTGCTCTCGTGGTTGGATGGTTTGTAAATAGTAATGTTTTCTAGGGTGGATTTTGGGACGTTACAAGTTGGTATCAGAGCCTAGGCTTTAGGTCTTACATAGGAGCTGTAGGTTGTGGATTTCCACCAGAGAGTTAGGATTATGATGAAGGAAATTATAGAACTAAATATGATAACAGGCTTTAGGCTTTAGACTCTAGTATGAATTAGGGTTTCTCACATATTAGGGTAAGAGAATATAATATTGGGGATCGGAAAGAGAAGGAACGAGACGGTTCATGATGTAAATGTCTAGTAGGGGGTGGCACACATTTTACTAGTGGACAAGGAGAAAAAAATTCTCAATGTTTTGACTTTGGCCCTGTGACGCCCCAAAAATCGGGGTCCTTAATTTAACAAAATTCGGACAGAGTCTCCTTTGTACGGGAAGCTCTACCCAAAACATAACCTGTGCATCATGCAATCACATGACCTATACGAGGTCCAATATACAACATATACCACACCGGGTCCATTTATAAGTAAACATTGACCACATTGGGTCTATTTACAAGTAAACATTGAACACACCGGGTCCATTTATCCATACTCATATAATAGCATGCAAGATTTTATTAAAATAGTCAAAAAATTAACTTAGTGAATGTTTTGCAAAAACATAGTTTTTCACAATAAAACTCTATATATACAAGTTCCATTGCAAGTAATTCCATATCATTACATGTCCAAAAACAAAATTTTGACAATAGTTTTACAAAAACTACGTTCAAAAGCCACAACCCGGCTTTTCTTCATCTTTGAGACCCCAAATGAGAGCCATCCACGGGGGTATATCCCGCACCTGAAATATGTTTCCGTATAGGGTGAGCCATGCCCAGTAGAGTATTTCCTACAAAGGCTACTCCCTAACCTAAGTGTGTATGCAATGTTCACATGCAACATTTAACAACCACAATCCATTCCATACAACAACATAATTTTAGACAGAAATTCTCCCATATCATGATATGAGATGATACTCACTCATGCATTTTAGCCCGAGTCCTCACCAACACCTCTCACTCAGGCACTGCCATGAATATAAAATCGAGCTTTTATAGCCCCTGTCATTTATTTAAAATCTTTGGGTCTTTCTAGGGGTGGGTGTTTATGGACTTACACCAACGGCACCCAACTGATACGGAAGTTATGGACTTCCACCAACGGTTTTGCATACATCAACACACTTCATGACTCTTATACCAACGGAGTCCGTATCCAATCACTGGGTCTCTCACCTGAGGGATAGTCTAGCCCTTCTTGCTAATCCTGACCCTAGTGTTTTTCACGTAACCAAGCGACTCAACATAATCTTCGATTCACCCTTCCCAAGTCCACTTATCAATCCACCAAGTGTGGTGTTTGATCAAACCATGCCTATACACCACACTCGTGCATTATGTCTATGAATGCGATGCCAATTTCATAACACCATAGGTTAGAAAATAAGCCAAAGTAGGAGGAACCCTACCCCTTGGAGTGTAAGATAAAGGCTAGAACTTCAAGAACACCTCCCAAGCCCCAAAACTCTTGATTTCCCCAAAGTCTCCTCTTGGATCTTCAGTGAAATCCTTCGTTCTTGGTATGGTTGTGTGGCCCTCATTGAGGAGATCAACTTTGATTCTTGGCTTTAGTTGATTCAACCGACGGAGGAGCGAAAATCGTAGTGACAAGGCTTGAAATCTTTTGTTTTCCTCGCCTTTCCCTCTCTCTTCCTTCACACGTTAACCCACTGGAAAATGCAAAGTATTCTGCTCCAAAATTAGATATTTGCTCATATTTATAACCCTTAACACTTAGTCCACGTTGCGCCACACGCCACCCTCATCCGGGTCCGTTTTTGCCCCGAAACGATTAATTTCATCCCGATTAAAGTTCAAATTAATTTTAGTTGAAATTTAATTCAATTATAAGGAAATTTTATAAATTTTATTTTTGCGAACGTTCGTGAGGTCATTCGCCACCCAGTCGTCTCGTAAAATAGAAAAACTTTGACAAAAATTTATTGAGAAACTCAATTTCGCGATACGAATCCAACGGTGATGTCTGTTGTGTCATCCGAGCTCTATAGAAATACGTATTATATTGACAAATTATCGTTTTGCCCTTTTTCAAAAAAAGTTTCATTTTACCCGGGTTTTACATTCTTTCCCGTTAAAAGAATTTCATCCCCGAAATTCACACACACATGCACATTCAATCACATGCATATGCTACAAGTATATCATACTAATAATTCCAAAAATATACCTCCATCATTGAATAAGAAAGGATAATTGGTACGGATAGTGTCCTCGTGCTCCCATGTCGCCTCCTCCACTCCTCGGTGCTGCCACAGCACCTTCACTAGCCTCAAGGTCTTGCCTTGCAAAACCGTATCCCGACTATCCATGATGCGTACATGTCCCTCCTTGAAGGTCCCATCTACATCAACAACAAGCTCGGTGATTAATCCTAATTAAGGCATAATTTAATAGGTAAATTTTGTTAGTTGAATAAAGTTAAACTAGTCAAAATAAATCAAATTAGGGTTAGTGTGTGAATAAAGGATAATGCATTGATTGTTGCTCTTTTCAGGGTTTTGTGCGTCAAAGCTACAAACTACTGCAGAGCCAATTTCATTGAAGCTACAAACTACTGGGGTGTCAATTATCAAGGTTCAAAACAAAAGGGGATCAAAGAATTCAAGGCCACCAAATAAGACTTTCATGTAATTCAAGGTCACCTAACAAGACTTTCATGTAATTCAAGGCCACCTAACAAGATTTTCATGTAATTCAAAGCCACCTAACAAAACTTTCACCCTCCCTTGTTGCCTATAAATACCACCCCTTAGGACTTGTAAAGCACTCATCTTTTGGTAGTGGAAAACCCTCCAAAAGTATTATTTCTTTCCTTATTGCTTATTGCTTTCTTTAAGTACTGCTTTCTTTTATTGTATTATTGCTTCCTTTTAATTTATTGCTTTCTTTTATTGTGTTATTGCTTTCTTTTACTTCCATTGCTTGAGCTTCCTTCTTCCCTTAGATGAGTGAAACTCTTCCACTTTTCTAGAGCTTTACCAAAGCCGTGAAGGGTGGAATGTGATTCACTCATTTTTTGTCGAAGATCGGCTCCTTGTGTAAAGTGTTTTACCTTGTAACTCCTCTACTTGGAGGGATGAGCATCACTCACTTTTCTACCTTTAACAAAGCCATAAAGAGTGAGTAGTTTCTCATCCAATCTTTAGTAAGAGGTGATTATCTGGAAATTATATTTATGCATTTTGTTTATGCTTAGCTCTAGTCTTTATTTCTTCATAATGTCTTCTCATCATATTGTTGTCTTTATTTTAAGCATGAATAGCTAAATCTCTTAGTTGGCAAAACCAAGAGGAACCTCCACTTGGGTATACCATTTCAACTCATTCTCCTTCCCTTTTTCAAAGTTCAATGGTTAGGTTTGACTGAGTTGAGGGTGGATAACTTGGTGAGTCTTTGATATTCCGTAGGCCTAGTCACGGTTTATGCTTAGATACTCACCAATCTTATCCCTAGCTTCCCACGAATCAATTGTTCATTCATGCTCTATTGGAGGAGGGTTTCGAGTTGAGACGGTATTCCTATTGGAGTGACCTCTTGGATTTGCCAACATTTGTTTCTCATTTTACTAGCATCAAAACAACTTCACCAAATAACTTTCAACAATCAAAGATTTTACACTTTCTTTCTCCTAAAATCACCTTCCCCTCGGTTTAATTCCTTCCCCGTGGAAACGACCTTGGAATACCACCAAGTAAAACACGATCCGTGAAAGTCTCCTTGCACTTGAGGAGCACTTTTGTTCACACATACTCACATTTGACATTGCATTCATCCACCATTTCGTTGCCCTTTCTTTTGACATCATCCTTAGGAGAGTGACACTCCCCTTCATTCATATACTATACATGCTAAAAGTTGATGTTTAGAGGTTAGGAAACAACAAGAAACTTTGTCAAGCTTTTTTGGCACCGTTGCCAGGGAAGGCAAGTGTCAAACCAAGAAGGTGAGTTCCGAACGACAGAGGTAAGTCCCATGATCTTTATCATGGGTTGAGGTACGTTGTTCCGTGTACATAATCTTGTTTGTGTATAATTTTGTTTGTATATATTTTGTTTTATGTGGAGACGGAATGACCGAAACCAACTTGTTAGACAAAACTTGGCCCCTACCATGAATATTGACCAAGAACAACCCGAGGTGACAATTTTGAGAATATAGGTGCAAATCCAAATGTCCAAAGGGGTGGGGGACCACAAGAACCCCAAATACCCAATTCGAGAATGAATTTTCCCCCTCCCGTAAATGAAGGGAATAATTTTCAAATGGATCCCTCGGTGAGGTCAATGAGGGATTTCTTACAACCAACATGAAGCACCACACCATCATGCATCCTCCTTCCGGTCCAAGCTCATCTTTTCATAGTTAAGCCAGGTATGTTGCAACTAATTCCCTTGTTCAATGGACTTGAAACTTAGAGCCCCTATTCACACATAAGGGATTTTGAGGAAATAGTTGCAACCTTCCTCCCCAATCATGGGATGGAAGAGATAGCTAGAATGAAATTATTTCCCTTTTCCCTGAAAGACAAGGCAAAAATGTGGCTTATTTCCTCAAGGCCTTGAACAATCACATCGTGGAGCCAAATGATTTTTGAGTTTTTGAACAAATTTTTCCGGGTGCATAAAACCACCACCCTAAAAAAGAAAATTCAAACCTTTTTGGAAAAGCCCAATGAGCAATTCTATCAATGTTGGGAGATGTAAAAGGAATTGCTACAATCCCTTCCACATCATGCCTGTGAACCATGGCAATTGGTGAGTTTTTTTTATGAAGGAATCACATCGGGCCATCGATAGTTCATTGACATGATGTGTAATGGGGAGTTTTTGAACAAAGACCCTGATGAAGCCTTAGATTACTTTGATACATTGGCACAAAATGCACAATTATGAGACATTACAGATCCCACCGATGTACCAAGATCTTCTTCTCAAAAGAGTGGCCAAACTCAAGGGGGAGGGATATATGATTTGAGAGACCGGGAATACTTGTTTTCAAAAATTGCTAAATTGTCAAGAAAAGTTGAGAGTCTTGAAGTCAATAAGAGACACAAGGTGTCTAATGTGTCACGAACTGAGGAGGGTTGTTCAATTTGCGAATGTATGGAACATTCCCTATCGGATTGCCCAATCATTCTGACCCTTAAAGAAGCGTACCATGAACAAGTCCATGCCTTCAACCAAATGAGGCAATCATTTTCTCTCAATTCGAATACTTACAATCCGGGTTAGAGTAATCACCCAAATTTTAGTTGGAGAAATGAAAATCCCATTCCTCATGGTTCAAGTGCATATGCATCTCCTATGCCTTCAAAGCAAAACCAATACAATGGCCAAGGGCAAGCATCTAGCTCTCAATACCCCGGACCAATCCACAAGGGTATTCATTAAACCCACCACCATAGAATTTTTCACCAAATCCACCTCCACAAATTTTTTCTCAAGGACCGTCCAATCCATCCACATACCAACCTCCTCACAAAAGGAATTTGGGGGATATGGTCAATTCATTAATTCAAAGCCAAATTGCCATCAATAACCAAAATTCCACAACCATCAATGATGTAAGAGCCCAACTGACAAAGTTGACAAACTCCATAGGGGCATCTCAACAAGAAAAGAGGAAGTTCCCCGCTCAACCACGAGAGAACCCTAGGGGTCAACACCTTGTTGAGTCATTGGAACCTTTAAGAGAGAGTTGCGAGCAACTCAAAGCTGACACCACCCTCCGCAGTGGCAAAGAAATTGACAAAACCATTTTGCCATCAGTCTCACCCAAGACCACATTGCCAAAAGAAAAAGATATCATGGGTGACGCCGACAAGAGTGAGGTAAGTGAAGAGAAAGAAAGAGAGGTTGTTGAGAAAGAAAAATTAATTGATGATTGTGTGTTTATTCCTCTCATGCTTGCCCCTTTCCCAAGTCGTTTGAAGCCACTTGTCAAGGTGGCTAATTATGCTGATATTTTGGAAATGTTTAAGCAGGTGAAGATTAACATTCCACTCCTCGACGCCATCAAGCAAATTTCATCATATGCTAAGATTTTGAAGGACTTATGCACGGTGAAGAGAAAACTGAATGTCCACAAGAAAACATTCCTCACCGAACAAGTGAGCTCAATTTTGAGGACCAACACTCCTCCCAAATTCAAAGACCCCGGTTGTCCAACCATAGCCATGACCATTGGAAATTGTCGAGTGGAGCAAGCACTCCTCGATTTGGGGGCAAGTGTGAATCTTCTCCCCTACTCGGCGTACCAACAACTGCAGTTTGAGGAGTTGAAGCCCACCTCAATCATGCTTCAATTGGTAGATCGTAGTATCCGTACACCAAGGGGAGTAGTTGAAGATGTCTTAGTTCAAATTGATAAATTTTACTTCCCTGTCGATTTCATTGTGCTTGATACACACCCTACTGCAAACCTTAGCTCCCAAATTCCTATAATACTTGGAAGACCCTTCCTTGCTACATCTAATGCCGTGATAAATTGCAGGAATGGTCTAATGAAGTTGGCATTTGGGAATATGACAATGGAGCAAAATGTATTCAACTTGGCAAAGTAACCGGGTGATGATGAGGAAGTAAGTGAGGTCAATAGAATCGACACTTTGGTTGAGGAGCACTTAGAGCTGGAGGGGATATTGAAATTCAAGGAAGAAGGAATTATGGATCTTGAGAATTATGATGAGCAAGAGGAGGTAGAAGATTTGAAAGGGATGGAAAGGTGGATCTCTACATTCGAAGAGTTACCCCATCGAGAAAAGAAAATTTTTTCGTCGGATGAACAAAAGCTCAACTTGGAGTTGAAACCCTTGCCCTACCATTTGAAGTACGCCTATCTTGGGTAAGGTGAAACATTTCCGGTGGTCATTAGCTCTACATTGAACATGGAACAAGAAAAAGAAATCCTGGAGGTATTGAGAAAACATAAAGGAGCAATTGGGTGGACCATTGTGGATATCAAGGGGATAAGCCCTCTCATTTGCACCCACCGCATATATCTTGAGGAGGATTCCAAACCTTCCCGACAACCACAAAGATGGTTGAATCCCATCATAAAAGAGGTGGTGAGGGATGAGGTTCTGAAACTACTTGATGTGGAGATCATTTTTCCAATTGTCGATAGTAAGTGGGTTAGCCCCACGCAAGTGGTACCTAAGAAATTCAGAGTTACGGTGGTTGGGAATGATGAGAATGAGCTTATACCTACAAGAGTAATCACCGGATGGAGGGTATGCATTGATTACCGAAAGCTGAACGCTTGCACAAGAAAAGACCACTTCCCATTACCATTCCTCGATCAAGTTCTAGAACGAGTAACGGGGCATCTATTCTACTATTTTTTAGATGGATACTCCGGCTACAATCAGATTGAGATTGCTTTGGAGAATCAAGAGAATAGCACTTTTCACGTGCCCCTATGGTACCTTTGCCTACCGCTGCATGCCATTTGGACTGTGCAATGCTCTGGGGACTTTTCAACGCTGTATGATGGGAATTTTTAGTGACATGGTGGAAAAGATAGTGGAGGTCTTTATGGATGAATTTTCGGTGTTTGGAGATTTATTCGAGGGATGTTTGACAAACTTGGAGAAAGTTCTAACAAGATGTGAGGAGAAGAATCTAGTCTTGAATTGGGAAAAGTGTCACTTTATGGTGACAGAAGGAATTGTGCTTGGCCATATAGTTTTGGCAAGGGGTATTGAAGTCGATAAATCCAAGGTGGAGGCCATCTCCAACCTCCCCACGCCAAGAGCCATCAAAGGCATCCGGTCGTTTTTGGGCCATGCAGGTTTTTATAGTCGATTCATAAAGAATTTCAGTGCATTGGCCCGACCCTTGACCAAATTGTTGTATAAGAAGGTCCCATTTGAGTGGTCGGATGATTGTGAGGCATCCTTTAAAAAACATAAAAGCATGCTAGTCACACCTCCGATCATGCGACCACCAAATTGAGATATACTTTTGAGCTTATGTGCGATGCGAGTAATTACGCGGTCGGAGTAGTGCTCGGTCAGAGGGAGGAAAATAGACTATATGTGATACACTATGCTAGCAAAATACTTAATGAGGCTCAGATGAATTACACTACCACCGAGAAAGAATTGCTAGCAGTAATGTTTGCCTTAGATAAATTTCGTTCTTACATCATTGGTTCGCCTATTATTGTCTTTACTATTCACTCTGCTTTAAAGTATTTGTTGTCTAAGCATGATGCAAAACCAAGACTCATTAGGTGGATACTCCTCCTACAAGAATTCGACTTCACAATCAAGGACAAGAAAGGAGTTGAGAACGTGGTGGTGGATTATTTATCCCGGCTTGTGGTGCAAGGGGCTGATGAGCACATTCCTATCCCTAAATTTTTCCTTGACGAGCATTTGCTTTCAATTCATTTTGTATGTCCTTGGTATGCTGATATATGTAACTATCTTGCAACAGGACAGATACCACAGCAATGGAGCCTAGAAGATCGAAGATGATTTTATGGCGGATGTGAAGTACTTCTACTTCGAGAACCCGTATTTCTTCAAGTACTGCCCCGACCAAATCATGAGGAAATGCGTACCTGAAAATGAACAGCGGGACATCCTTGCATTTTGCCGTTCACAAGCTTGCGGTGGACATTTCTCAGCGAAAAAGACTTCGGCCAAAATTCTTCAATCAGGTTTTTACTGGCCCTCTCTTATCAAATATTGTGTTTCCTTTTGTAAGGGATGCGACAAATGCCAACAGTTGGGTAGTGTGACCCAAAGAAACATGACACCCATTTCACCAATATACTTATCATAGAAATATTCAACTGTTGGGGCATCGACTTCATGTGTCCTTTCCCTATGTCATTTGGTTATTTGTACATCCTCCTACTAGTGGACTATGTGTCCAAATGGGTGGAGGCTATCCCGACTAAAACTAATGACCACCGGATCGTAGTCAAGTTTCTCAAGGAGAACATCTTTTCAAGGTCTGGATGCCTCGTTCAATGAAGAATCGGTGGAAACAATCGAGAAAGAAAGAAAAAAAAAAGCAGGGAATTGCCAAGAAAGTGAAAAATAAGAAAAATGAAAGAAAGAAATACCATTTCTAGGCAAAAGATCGAAAAGCAAGAAAGAGGTGTGCTACACTACATTAAAAAAGGGATAACTTTTGAAAATCATTGACGTCATTTCGTTATCCGCTGACCTCTGGCCACATTACAACCTATACAAAGTCCTAATTGATCTCAAGTTTGATGCATGTGTGTGTTGTCGACCAAAAACTGGGGTACGTTAAATAGTATTTCTTTAATTGCATTGATATTCTTCCATGAGATTATGCCAAGAACATGATTAGTCTACTTTCTTAAGACTTTCACTCCCTTTCTAACTGTGCATGTGATTCTTCAATTGACCATCCTCTGATCACATGCCCTTTGAGAGACAAGTCACTATAATCGGAGTGAATTTTTTTGCTAAGAGCATTCTAAGAGAGGTTTGAGAAATCAAAGCTATCCATGAAAGGTGATAAAGTGGAATGTTTGTTATATAACAATTCTTGCTACTAGAATGATCATTCCTACTGCACAGAGAATTCCAAATACCAATGTAACAAGTGTTTATTTTTGTATAGAGTACGTACCAATGATAGAGAAGTGTTCGGGAAACAATTCGAAATTAAGGGATGTGTGTCTCAACGATCCTGTTGCTAACTCATTCTAACAAGAAATCTTACATATACACATCTTTTTAATAGGAATTTGTAGGTAGCTTCACTGGAAACCTTCACGAGACAAAACTCGTCCACTAGAGATCACATAGGGGTTTAACGGTTTGTTGCATATGCTAAATGCAATCGTGTTATCTACGAAAGTGGTTTTATTTTGTTATGTTGTTATTTATTACTAGGGACTAGTATTGTTTAGGTTGGGGGTGTGATTAACCCTAATTAAGGCATAATTTAATAGGTAAATTGTGTTAGTTGAATAAAGTTAAACTAGTCAAAATAAATCAAATTAGGGTTAGTGTGTGAATAAAGGATAATGCATTAATTGTTGTTATTTTCAGGGTTTTGTGCATCAAAGCTACAAACTACTGGGTAGCCAATTGCATTAAAGCTACAAATTAATGGGGTGCCAATTACCAAAGCTAAAAACAAAGGGGGATCAAAGAATTCAAGTCCACCAAACAAGACTTTCATGTTATTCAAGGCCACCTAACAGGACTTTCATGTAATTCAAAGCCACCTAACATGACTTTCACCTTCCCTTGTTGCCTATAAATACCACCTCTTAGGACTTGTAAAACATTCATCTTTTGGTAGTAGAAAACCCTCCAAAAGTATTATTGCTTTCCTTATTGCTTATTACTTTCTTTAAGTATTGCTTTCTTTTATTGTATTATTGCTTCCTTTTAATTTATTGCTTTCTTTTACTTTAAGTATTGCTTTCTTTTATTGTGTTATTGCTTTCTTTTACTTCCATTGCTTGAGCTTCCTTCTTCCCTTAGAGGAGTGAAACTCTTCCATTTTTCTAGAGCTTTACCAAAGCCGTGAAGGGTGGAACGTGATTCACTCATTCTTTGTCGAAGATCGGCTCCTTGTGTAAAGTGTTTTACCTTGTAACTCCTCTACTTGGAGGGATAAGCATCATTCACTTTTCTAGCTTTAATAAAGCCATGAAGAGTGAGTAGTTTCTCATCCAATCTTTAGTAAGAGGTGATTATCCAGAAGTTATATTTATGTATTTCGTTTATGCTTAGCTCTAGTCTTTATTTCTTCATAATGGCTTCTCATCATATTGTTGTCTTTATTTTAAGCATGAATAGCTAAATCTCTTAGTTGGAAAAACCAAGAGGAACCTCCACTTGCGTACACCATTTCAACTCATTCTCCTCCCCTATTTCACAGTTCAATGGTTCGGTTTGACTGGGTTAAGGGTGGATAACTTGGTGAGTCTTTGATATTCCGTAGGCTTAGTCATGGTTTATGCTTAGATACTCACCAATATTATCCAGAACTTCCCACGAATCAATCGTTCATTCATGCTCTATTGGAGGAGGGTTTCAATTTGAGACGGTATTCCTATTGGAGTGACCTCTTGGATTTGCCAACATTTATTTCTCATTTTACTAGCATAAAAACAACTTCCAACAATCAAAGATTTTACACTTTCTTTCTCCCAAAATCACCTTCCCCTCGGTTTACTTCCTTCCCCGTGGAAACGACTTTGGAATACTACCAAGTAAAACACGATCTGCGAAAGTCTCCTTGCACTTGGGGAGCACTTTTGTTCACACATACTCACATTTGACATTTCATTCATCCACAATTTCGTTGCCCTTTCTTTTGAGATCATCCTTAGGAGAGTGACACCCCCCTTCATTCATATACTATACATGCTAAAAGGTGATGTTTAGTGGTTAGGAAACAACAAGGAATTTTGTCAAGCACTCGCCCCAATCCACCACATGAGTCGGATCTAGGGTGTATTTTCGAAGCATGGAGACATGGAATACCACATGAACACCCGATAGATTTGGCGGTAACACCAACCGATAAGCAACTGTACCAACTCTCTCAAATACTTCAAAGGGCCCGATATACCTCAGCGACAACTTTCCTCGCTTGCCGAACCTGACCACTCTCTTTTAGGCTTCACTTTCAAGAAGAAATGATCTCCTATCTCAAACTCTAGAGGTCGCCACCGTCTATCGGCGTAGCTCTTCTCTCGGATCCGAGCCATGAGAAGATGCTTCCGTATCAAGTCCACCTTCTTTGAAGTGTCTCTAACCAACTGCAGACAAGTAGAGGGTCTCTCTCCCACCTCTCTCCAAAAAATTAGAGAATGACAAGCCTCCCATATAATGCCTCATAGGGTGCCATCTGTATGCTCGCTTGATAATTGTTGTTGTAGGCGAACACTACCAAGGGTTAGTGCTCTTCCCAGCTACCCTTGAGATTTAGGACGCATGCCTGTAGCATGTTCTTTAAAGTCTGGATAGTCCTCTCCGACTGACCATCCGTCTGGGGTGAAAAGCAGTGCTCATCATCAGTTGTGTCCCCATGGCTCATTGGAAACTCTCCCAAAAATGAGCCGTAAACCTGGGATCCCAATCCGATACTATAGATACGGGTACCCCATACAACCGGACAATCTCTCTTATATACAACCTATAAAATTCCTCCAGTGTGAAGGTCATCCACACAGCCAAAAAGTGTGTTGACTTCGTAAGTCGGTCCACTATCACCCATACCACGTCATGCCCCTGCGATATACGTGGCAAGTGGGTCACAAAATCTATCATGACATGCTTCCACTTCCACTCAACTACCTTCAAAGGCTGGAGTAACCCTGCTGGTCTCTGGTGTTCAGCCTTCACCTGCTGACACGTGAAACTTCGGCTAACAAAATCCCCAACGTGTTTCTTCATTCCGCTCCAATAATATGGGCGACGAAGATCATGATACATCTTCGTGCCGCCTGGATGCATAGAAAATTGGGAGCAATGAAACTCCCTAAGAATCTCCTCTCTCAGCTCCATAGACTAGGGAACCATAACCTTTCCCCAAAATCGAATACCACCATCTGTATAAATGGCCCAGCCCTCGTCACCTGGCACCTACTTGTACTCGGTCCCTGATGGATAAAATCTCTGTATCCTATCTCTGGGACTCGATCACTCTGCTCAGTAGGGAAGGCATAGCCACCAAAACTCCCCAAAATGCCCTAAGCCTGACTCATGTATCGTAGCCCAAACTGTCCCACAATCTCGAGTATCTGCCACTCCGGGGAAACCACACTAGTCAAGACTCTCGGTGACTTCTGACTGAGTGCATTAGCCACCACATTTGCTATACTAGGATGATAATGCAAAGTAAAGTCATAGTCCTCCAAATACTCCATCCACCTGCATTGCCTCCTGTTGAGGTCCCGCTATGTAACGATATACTTCAGATTTTTGTGCTCTAAAAATACCTCGAACTGCTCATCGTATAGATAGTGGTGTCAAGCCTTCAAGGTAAAGACTATGGCTGCCAACTCCATGCCATGAGTTGGGTAGTTTTGCTTGTGATTCTTTAAATGTCGAGAACCATGAGCCACCACCCTCCCAGACTGCATCAAAATGCAACCAAGTCCATCCTTGGAGGCATCACAATACACTGTGTACCTCTGTCCCCTCTGTGAAACTATCAGAATATGAGCTAAAGTAAGCCTCTTTTTCAAATCGTGGAATGCCTTCTCGCATGAATCATCCCACTAAAATTTGACCTTCTTCCAGGTTAATCTCGTCATAGGAACAGCTAGTCGGGAAAAATCCACAGTGAACCTCCTATAATACCCCACCAATCCCAAGAAACTATGTATCTTGAAGACTGACTTCGGCTTCTCCCAAATTATAACTGCCTCAATCTTCTCAGGATCAACTAACACACCCGAAGCCGACACCACGTGTCCCAAAATTTTCACCTCTGTAAGCCAAAATTCACACTTGCTGCACTTGATGTACAACTGATGGTGTCTCAAAACCTGGAGAACAATCCTCAAGTGACCCTCATGCTCCTCCTCAGACTTGGAGTATATCAAGATGTCATCAGCAAAAACTACGACAAACTAATATAGGTACGGTTGGAACACCCTATGCATGAGATCCATGAATGCCGCTGGGGTATTCGTCAATCTGAATGGCATGACGGTAAACTCGAAATGGCCATATCGCCTCCTAAACGCCATCTTAGGGATATCCGCCTCCTTAACCCTCAACTGATGGTAACCGATGCGGAGATCTATTTTGGAGTAGATTCGTGCCCCTTTCAATTGATCAAACAAGTCGTTGATCCTCAGCAAAGGGTACCTATTCTTGATAGTAACTTGATTCAACTACCGATAGTCTATACACAATCAAAGGATTTTGTCCTTCTTCTTGGCAAACAATATCCGAGTGCCCCATGGTGAAGTGCTCGGCCTAATAAAGCCCTTGTCCAACAATTTTTGCAATTGGACCTTGAGTTCTTGCAACTCAGCTGGTGTCATCCTATGTGGATTCATAAAAATAGGAGATGTACAGGGATGTAACTGGATGCTGAAGTCTACAACCCTATAGGGAGGTAACGTTGGTAATTTATCCCAAAAAACATCCTCATATTCACAAACAACCCGTGGTAGACCCAACTCTTGTCTCACCTAGTCCTCTAAAGTAAGGCTCACAAGCTAACCCATCAACTGCCCGTGCCATCGAGAGTCATACACGGCTTGAGACAAAGCATTGTGTTTTTCTCCCTGAAACATGAAACAAGCACCATCTGGTGTGTAGGCATTGACCCTCTTCCGGTCACAGTCAATGATAACTCGGTGAGCCACTAACCAGTCAATCCCGAGGATAACATCGAATTTGACGTGTCCATAACCCTATGGTCCACGGTAAATAAAATTTCTGAGATCTCTAAATCACAACCCCGACATATCTGATCAACACTCACCCTAGCTCCTATAGGAGAACTCACATGAAATATCTCTTCCAAGGTTTCAACCTCTAAGCTCAAGGCTTTCACACAAGATACAACAATATAAGAATAAGATGCACTAGAGTCAAATAATACCTTTGCCCATAAGCGAGATAGTAGAAATGTACCCTGAATGTTTGACTGATCTGTTGGCTCAGTCTGAGGCATAATGGCGTAGACACACCCCTGGGTCCCTGAAGTGCCGGCCTGTGAGCCCTATCGTCGGCCTCAACCCATTCCCTAGCCCATCTGGCCTGATTGAGGAGTTCCCGCTCATTAAGTAGTAGGGGCCTGAGTAGCACCCTAGGACTGGGACTGGTATTGACTTCCCTGGCCCATGGTGGGGTAGGGAGGAACAAAGTGTGTCTGTGGCTGCCCCACCGAAGACTAGGACTGAGACGTCCCATAAATCTAGCATCCCTGCCTCTAAGGGCAATCCCACTGCATTTGACCCGGCTGGTGGCAATGAAAACATGTCCTTTGACCTTCCTGGTAGGTGGTCATCTAATTTCTCCTCCATGGGAGGATTGACCTTGGTCGTGGCCTTGATAGTCGCGGCCCTGTGAAGTTAGAGTCCTCTACTTCTTCCCCGAAATCGAAAAAAAAGATTGACCCTCTTCTTGTCGTTAACTACCATTTCCCAGATGTTTCATGCATCATCTACCTCCCTCTCAATGGTCATAGCTGTTGCGACCATCGAGTTCAAGTCTTGCAGAAGGAGGCCCACAATTTTACCCCGGATGGGCAACTTCAGGCTATCCTTAAACTTCCTCACCTTAGCCATGTCTGTGGCCACATAATCATCGACAAAACGGGCTAATTCGATGAACTTACCCACATACTCCATCAACCTCATCATCCCTTGCCTCAAGTCTAAGAACTCCCGGGCCTTTGCATGTTGAGCGACCACCAGGAAGTACTTGCCCATGACGAGCTCCTTGAACTCACCCTATGTTGTCACCTCCAAGTTCCTTGAGGCCTTTACCTAATCCCACCATACTTGGGATTCTCCCTCTAACTGGAATGTAGCTAGTGTTATCTTAGTAGCATCGAAGGTGATCTCCATAGCTCCTAAGATCTTGTAACTTGTCGGAACTAATGGTCAGCCACCATAGGATCCGCCCTCTCCATGAAAGGTCAGAGGTTGGTGTACCTTGAATTTTTGGAGGTTACTTCAGCCTCCTTGGCCCACATTTTCACAAGTCTATGAAATGGTAACAACCGCAGTACCAATAGCTTCCATGAAGGCTTGATGGTTAAACGCCAGTGGTATTTGGTTGTTGTTCCGCCCACCGTCTTGACCTCGATCACGTCCTCTTTGTCTTCCTCTATTTTCCATCTACATGCATGTCAAATTGCAACAAAGCATGTACTTAGTATGCCAAAATAGGAATCAAAGTTCAAACTTTGAGATTTACCTCCTTGTCTAACTAGTAGAGCATATGCCAACCACTAGTAGACATCTACCCCGTGAACCACCCTGTTCATTTGTTTTCCGACCCATAAGGTTATGTTTTCTAACCCTAGTGTGTCTATTTCCATATACATTTCACCATGCATATAATTCTCATATCACATAGCACATAACATATAGCACTTAAAACCAATAACATGAAATGAACAATGAATGCAATGGTCTCCATGCCCATGAAGCCCTAGGTAAATCATATACCAAAGCTCTGATATCAAGCTGTGATGCCCAAAAAATCGGGGATCCTTAATTTAACAAAATTCAAGCAGAGTCTTCTTTATACGGGAAGCTCTACCCAAAACACAACTTATGTATCATACAATCACATGACCCATCCGAGATCCAATATACAACAGAGACCACACCATCTCCATTTGTAAGTAAACATTGACCTCACTAGGTCTATTTATAAGTAAACATTGACCACACTAGGTCCATTTATCCATACTCGTATAATAGCATGCAAGATTTCATTAAAATAGTCCAAAAACTAACTTAGTGAATGTTTTGCAAAAACTTAGTTTTTCACAATAAAACTCTATATATACAAGTTCGATTGCAAGTAATCCCATATCATTACATGTCCAAAAACATAATTTTACAATAGTTTTACAAAAATTTGTTTCAAAAGCCACAACACGGATTTTCTTCATCTTTGATACCCTGAATAAGAGCCATCCACTGGGGTATATCCCGCACCTGAAATGTGTTCCCGTATAGGGTGAGCTATGTCAAGTAGAGTATTTCCTACAGAGGCTACTCTCCAACCTAAGTGCATATGCAATGTTCACATGCAACATTTAACAACCACAATCCATTTCATACAAGAACATATAATTTTAGACAAAAATTCTACCATGTCATGTCATGAAATGAGATGATACTCACTAATGCATTTTAGCCCGAATCCTCACCAACACCTCTCTCCCATGCAATGCCATGAGTATAAAATTGGGCTTTTCTAGACCTTGTCATTTATTTAAAATCTCTGGGTCTTTCTTGGGATGGGTGTTTATAGACTTACACCAATGGCACCCAATCGATACAAAAGTTATGGACTTCTACCAACGGTTCTGCGTACACCGACACACTTCATGGCTCTGATACCAACAGAGTGCATATCCAATCACTGGGTCTCTCACCCGAGGGATAGTCTAACCCTTCTTGCTAACCCCGACCCTAGTTTTTTTCATGTAACCATGCAAATCAACAGGATCTTTGATTCACCCTTCCCGAGTCCACTTATCAATCCACCAAGTGTGGTGTTTAATCAAACCAGGCCCACACACCACACTCATGCATTATGCCCATGAATGCGATGCAAATTTCATGCTAAAAAATGCAATGAATGCCAAATGAGCTAATTTAACCAGATATTTCAACATATGTCACGACAATTTATCCATTGCATATAATTACCATAAATTGTCATGATGTTAATGTATTAACAACATATCTCAACTCATTCATCCTTAACAAAAATTCACAAGCAGGTTATACAAAACTCATGCCACAATAAACTTGATTCCCCTAGGCATTTAGCAAAACACCTTCAAGGCAAAGAATTCATGCTATCACACAAATTTTTCCCACATCATTCACAAGGCAAAATGACAATACATAGCATACCCAACAATATCAAGTTCGAAGAATTTTCACATGGAACCTCATATATAAATTCCAAACTAGCAATTGATTAAATCATTTCTACACCTACACCATAACCATAGGCAAGTGAAATACATAGTTCCATGCACCTACCCATTTCCATTAAACCAAATATAATAGGAAAGTTTTAAAAATACAAAAATAGCTCACATAAACCCAATTTCCAAGAGTTTACACCAATAGCTTCCACATATCAAATTTGAGCTAGAAGTTGGTCTAAGCCATTTCTATACCCAATTCCTCACTTCCACAACTAGAGGCAAGTGACATGTGTAATTCTATCTACCTAAACCATAACACATAACACCTTAGGTTAGAAAATAAGCCAAAGTAGGAGGAACCCTACCTCTTGGAATGTAAGATAAAGGCTAGAACTTTAAGAACACCTCCCAAGCCCCAAAACTTTTGATTTCCCCAAAGTCTTCTCTTGAATCTTTAGTGAAATCCTTCGTTCTTGGTATGGTTGCGTAGCCCTTGTCGAGGAGATCAACTTTGATTCTTGTCTCGAGTTGATTCGACCGGCGAAGGGGCGAAAATCGTAGCGAGAAGCCTTGAAATCTTTTTTTTTCCCTCTCTCTCTTCCTTCACACATTAACCCATTGGAAAATGCAGAGTATTCTGGTTCAAAATCAGATATTTGCTCATATTTATAACCCTTAACACTTGGTCCACGTTGATCCACACGCCCCCCCTCGTCCGGGTCCATTTTTGCCCCAGAACGATTAATTTCATCCCGATTTAAGTTCAAATGAATTTTATTTGAAATTTAATTTAATTATAAGAAAATTTTATAAATTTTGTTTTTGGGGACGTTAGTGAGTTTATTCGCCACCTATTTGTCTCCTAAAATGTAAAAAATTTAACTATCTCAAAATTCGACGAAAATTTATTGGGCAGCCCGATTTCGCGATATGAATCCAACAGTGATGTTTGTTGCATCATCTGAGCTCTATAGGAATATGTATTTTAAATCTGTATTATATTAAAATATTATCGTTTTACCCTTTTTCATAAAAAGTTCTATTTTACCCAGATTTTATAGGCCCCCACTTAGGGATACTAAGTTAGTGGTCTATTGCTATTTGACATAGGTGTAGATTGTAAATAGAGGTAGAGGACACCGAAATGGTCGAGGAGGAAGGCGGAACAGCAACCAACCAGCACCAACTTTTGACCAACAATCTTTTATGGAGGCTATAGGAATAATGTCGACTACCTTTGCACAAGCTAGTGTCAACGGATGCTAAAAGGGCTCTAGTAACCTCCAAAATTTTATGGCACATAAGCCACCGACTTTTACAGGAGGGCCAGATCTGATAGTGCCTAACCATTGGTTCCAACAAGTGGATAAGATCTTAGAGGCTATGGAGATCACATTCAATGCAACTAAGATAAGACTAGCTCCATTTTAGCTTGAGGAAGAGGCCCATATATGGTGGGTTTGGGGAAAGGCCTCAGAGAACATAGAGGCAAAGACATAGGGAGAGTTCCGGGAGCTCTCCATAAGCAAGTACTTCCCATCGGCTGTTTGGCAACCCAAAGCCCATGAATTCCTAGACTTGAAACAAGGGAGTATGACGGGGATGGAATACGTGGCTAATTGATGAGTGAGTAATATTGCATATTTAATGGCCTCATTACATGCATTTTATCTCAACTTTGCATTTAGTTACTTATAGTTTATCGAATTTGTGAATAATGTGAAAATTTTAATGTTGCAGGTAATCATAGAGTAACTGATGGCTTTCAGAACCCTGCAACTAAGTGTGGATGAGTGGTGAAGAGATGGACACGTTACATGAAGATTTGGAGGCTTAAAAGTGAAAGAAATCAATGAGGTATTGATACTTGGTAACATAGGTACCGACACCCACACCATTTGCTATCGGTACCTTAGTATTTTAAATTTTTGTCCATAATCCACTTCGAATATGAAAATGTTCAAAACACGAAAATTGTAGATCTGGATGTACTTTTTCTAGTGTCACAATTTTTGCTCAATCAAACGGTGGGATCAAAAGTTATGACTAATTTACAAAAGCTAGTCATGAGCTAGCATCCCCTTTACGACCTACCGGTAGAACCTTAAAACCTACTGGTAGAAAAACCTACTAGAAGTTTTCTAATGGTTGGTTTTTGACTTTCTACTGGTAGGTTATGCCCAAATTGGCCAGACACCTTTCCACATGACTCCACCTACTTTGGGGGCCTACCTTTTGTCCTCTAAACCATACCCTGACATCTTTGACACACCATGATGGTCTCTTACACCCTAAAGTCAGATTTTGCAATAGAAAAGCATGGGAGAGGCAAGAGAGAAAAGAGGGGTGGTTGGTGAAGCATGGGAGGTGCATGTTTGGCTTGTCCTTGCTTGTTGAAGTGTTCAATCTCTTCCCATTCATTGCAACTCAATTCTCAGAAACCAAGGAGGGGGTACGAACGAATTTTGACCAAGTTTTACAATATAATTCAGATTTTACATGCTTTTGAAATGAGGAGGCTACCTAAGCTTAGGAGTAGTGTAGATAGACAAGTTCCAAGGAAGAAGATGAAGTTGTAGAGAGAAGAAGTTTGGTTTTTGCGTTTTCTTCATCATTGTCATGGTAGTAAGCATTAATTTACTTGTAATCCTTATCTCTTTCACTTTAAACTCTTTCATTCAAGTTTTAATCAAGCTTTGTTAAGTGTTATAGCATTTTACAAATATTCATTTGGGTATTTGTTTTTAAATCTTGATGTTTTGGGTATGAATGAAATTGTTCTTGTAGTCGAAGTCTTTTTTAGCTTCAATACAAGTTTAATGCTACATTTCATCACCATGTCTCTTTACATTATGTTTTTTCTTGCTTTGAATATGAGTAGCTAGACTTTTAGTTGGCTAATCCAAGGGGAATTTTCTCTTGGGTATGTGAAATTGACTTTCGTCCATTCTTCCTCGTAGTGTAAATTGGTTTGGTTTGACTAGGTTGAGTGTGGACATGATTGTGGGCTCTTTATACACCATAGACTTGTCACGGGTTATGCTTGTGCCTAACACATCCACATTGGTCCCTCACTTCATATGAATCAATCAAACACCGGAAGATCATTGGTTGAATGAATTGACTCGACTTTGCATTTCCATTGGAATGACCGCTATGGATTAGGCAACTTTGCTTCTTGCATTTTTATCAAAACACAACTCACCAAACCAAAATTCACTAGATTTTACAATTTTCATTTCCTTACAAATGGCCCTTCAAAGCATTCGACCTTTTTTTCCGTAAAGGGATGATCTTGGAATACCCATTCGAAGTAAAACACGACATTGCAAGTCTTTCTACGCTTGGGGAGTACTTTTTCATACATACATTTTTGTTTACCTGCACACAATTTTTCCCATTTCTAGCATCAATCCCAAGGGAGAGTGACACTCAGCAATTTGTATAATCCATGTACACACAATCAGGTTCGTGTTTGGAGATTAGGGAAGCATTTTTGGCGCCATTGCCGGGGAAGGCTAAGCATCATGGTTTCGAAGGAGATTTACGACGGTACATGTAAGTCTCGTGATTTCATCACGGGTCAAGGTATGTTGTCTTGGTTGTAAATAGTTTGTTGTAGTTTGTGTTTTATGTTATGTTTCCTAATTTTTATGATAATGTGTTAAATGCCCAAAAATTTCAAAATGTGTCAGATTTGTGATGAGTATGAGCACATCACTACTAAGTGCCCATTAAATTATATGGTTCAACACTTTGCATGTCAAGGATCAATTTCAATATTGGCCCCCAAAAGTTTTTACCTCGACCATTATGTTGCAACGAGTTATGGTTGGGAGAACGAACCTTATAATTTTTCTTCCAATCTCACACCACCAAATGAATTTTGTCACTTTTCAACATATGAGGATTCAACTGAACAAGAATTGGAAAATACTCTTTGCGAGTTTATGCAATACCAAATGAAGTTAATGCCCAAGTAGCCCAACAATTTTTTGAAATTAGAGATGGTCTTATTGTATTGACTAATGTCATAATTACTAATTGTGAAGAACAACATCTTGAGCATAGTCAATCTATTGAGGATGTTCATTTATATGGAATGCAAATTGATGTTGAATTTGCCACTGCTCTTGATTGTGAAAAATTTAATGAAGTTATTATCACACATGAGGCTAATAAGCCCAAGGTCAATTTTCCATCAAAGAGTGGTGTTGAGGTTCACAATTTTTAACATGGGGAGGACATTAAAATGGAGTTAAGTGTAGAAATTTATAAAGAGAATTTGTATACTCCATTGGTGGAATTGCATAAACTTGTGTGCACCTTTGTTTTGTTGAGAATTTTTAATCATTATCTTTTGTATTGTTGGATAGATTGGTTAGGAAAGACATTTATACACAAAAAAAAAATCAATGGGCGCAAGCTCATATCCAAATTGAAGCCGAATTGACATGAGTCTTTTTTGTTTTATTTTCATGTACATAGTAGTTAGATTCTTTTATTGTTATATTTTTATTTCCATGATTTTGTAGTGTATAGATTTGAATGAAGTTGTTTTCCTCTCCATAATTTGGACTCAATTCATTTTGAGCATCATCGTAACAAATCTTATTTAGTATCATATTCGAGTCTAAGTTGGGGGTGTAAACAAGTTGTTTTGTGTTTCATTTTCCCTTTAATGTGCACACTAAAAGTAAAAAAAAAAACATAAAAAAATGGAGTATTTTATTTCTCATGTTACTTTCATTTTTCTCATTGAATGATTCCTTGTGTATTGAGGTAAATGCATGGTTCAAGTTGGGGGGGGGGGGGGAGAGGTGCACCATTTATATGTTCCACCACTTTTTGTATAGAATAGTTGGAAATATGAAAATTTTGAAAATAAAAAATAAAAAATTTGTTATTGAAAATTTTGAACAATTTTTTTGTGGAAAATATCTAATATTGAATTATATTCCCCTATCCTAGTTGTTATGGGATTTTTAATTGCTTGATCTTCATTTTGAACTTTGAACACATAAGTACACCATAGAAGTTCATCCTATGCCTGAGTATCACATATGTGTTTTCTTTCGAATTTAACCATAGTGCCCTTTGAATGTGTTATTTTCAGAAATTTACTGAATGAATCCACATTTTAGAGCTTAACATATGTAGTGGAGATGAAGTAAGTACCCATGTGAGTTTTAGTGCCAATCCTTGTTGGAGGAAATGTACATTTACTCAAAGAAACAAATTTTCAAATTCAAAATATGTTCAATAATCTCATTATACTTGTTTTAGTTAGAGTACATGTGGATAGTTGATTGACTATGTCTTGAAATGCCAATATGCCTTCCCATGCTTATCTAGAGAGGATATTTGTAAACCCCCACATTCCTATCTTTATATAGCAACGTAATTATTTTGAAATGCTAATATATGTGATGATGTATGCATGAACTATGTGAATTGTAAGAGTAGAGATAAAAATATTAGTTGAGGTAATAGGGTATGCTGCAGAAGTTTGGAAGTATTTCGGAGTTCAAACACATTTTAGATAAAATTTGGGTAGAAAGAATTTTGGATATTGTCTAGTATTTGAATCATAACTTTTTGTCCGATTAAACTAGTGGTTTAATCCATTACATCGAGCAAAATTACCAACTCGAATTAAGTTGAACAAATCTTTTCCAATCTATTAACGTGATATTTATTCGAAGCCATTGCACCTAAATTACTCATTTCCTCATAAGATTATAAACTTCACAAAAGTGTACTTAAATGTACTTATTTTCCTATACAATCATAAAATACATATATTTTTTTATAATTACACATACCCATAGATTCATGTAATTTAAAGAACATTTCACAATATTTCTAAATTACCAATCAAACTATTATTTCTCTTGATCAAAATTCAACCCATATACAACAATTCCTCTACTTCTATTTTTCCATGCAACAACACTTTATGCTCACTGACTTCATCCAAAATGTGTACACCCAAGTGCAGGCGGTCAAGCTGTAGTAATAATCCGGTGAAGTCCGGAGTTGAATCCAAAGGGAGCTATGATTGGTGTTTTGAAGCAGTAATAGAGACCAAGTATCTTATGGAAATTTTACGTGATTGGAGTGGTGGGGTTTTCTTGATTGGAATAGAATATTCTTTACAAGAGTTTTCTAGACAAATATAAGATTCTCAAAATGGAACAACCACTCTTTAGCTCGAGGATCAGGACATGTAATAGAGTATCCATTTTGTTATAACACTTAACTCCCATGTCAACAGCAAGTTAATCGGAAGATAAAGATGGACTGTGAGAATTAAGCACATAATTTCGATGCCTTTCTAGAAGTTTACAAGAATTGTCTGTGCTGAGACTTAACCCGTCTACAAACAAGCAAATGTTTCTACAAGGCATCCAACCATGGCATTAATGATCCATTCTTTGAATAAAGCGCAATGCTAGTGGGGATTGAAAGATTGTCATGAAGAGCTAGTCGGGGTACTTGCATTGAACCAACGGATCTTTCTATGCAGGAGTCATCCGTATCATAGATTGAACCCTTGGTTACACAAAGTACCTCAACTTAATAGGTGCATTCAATCGTTCGATGAACAGGTGGAGTATAAAGCATTAAAGCATGAAAAAGTTGCACAAACATAACATTTGGATACTCTTTACATTTTCATCACCCCTTACTAAAGAGTGAATGAGGAACTACTCACATTTCATGGCCTCGACAAAGATAGAAAAGTGAGTGCTACTCATCCCTCTAAGTAGAGATGCTACTAAGTAAAGCAACTAAACAAAGAGTTTTTCTTCAATGAAGAATAAGTGAATCACTTTCCACCCTTCATGACTTTGGTAAAGCTCTAGAAAAGTGGAAGAGTTTCACTCTTCTAAGATAGAAGGATGCTCAGGCAATGGAAGTGAAATACATGAACAAGAAAAGTAGAAGAAAGCTAGTTGCTTTTGGAGGGTTTCCACCACAACCAAAAGATGAACTACCTCTCTTGATACTTTGTAAGTAAAAGCAAGTACAACTACAAGGGGAGTCTAAGCCTCCATCATGGTTGTCACAACATGAATGTAAAGACTTAGCATAAGTAAATGAAAGACTTCAACTACAAGGGGAGTCTAAGCCTCCAACATGGTTGATATAAATGGAAAATGAAAGCATAAACATGAAATATTCAAGAACTAGATTACTAAAACACTCTTACTTTACAAGATAAAGATTGCTCCCTCCCTTCTTTACAAGAGGAAGAATGCCTTTTAAGCTCCCAACAAGGGAGTATTTATAGGCAAGGAAGGAGAGTGGGGGGTAGGAGATAGGTGAGGATGAGTGAATAGTGTTTGTCGCCCATGGGAGTAAACTATTCTGCAGGCAGTCTACAGGGGGACATTTGAACGTTATCTAGCGTTCGAACGTCAAGTCTGTCTTTGCTTTGAAGGTGTTCGAACGTCATCTTTCTTCCACTCAACTGGCCTGTGGTCACTGACTTCGTCACTTCCACACGCCTTGACATCATTAACTGTACACTAGTCACTCAAGACAATGTTCAAACGTGGAATGACGTTCGAACGTTGTACACAAGTGCTTCTAGTTCTTCTCTTTTTGTTGACTGCAACAAGCCATGTCTCAGCAGCTAGTCTTGGCAGGGTTTAAGATGACGTTCAAACATTGGTTGACGTTTGAACCTCCTTGCTTTGTTCCAACCTTCTGCATTTTTGCTCCCTTTTGTGCTAGTGTTACATTCAAGTGTGATTTTTGTTGTTCTTGGGCCTGTGTTCACTTTAGGACCTGAAATGTCATTACTTAAACTTCATCAAAAGCACAATTAGTCCAAAAAGGCATAGTAAAATTTGTTAATTTTATGCACGAATTACACCCTCCAACCAAAATATTGCTAGTCTCTAATAATACAATGACAATGAAAGGTAAATCTATTCCTAATGCCTTTTTCGTTGGTCATCCGGTTGCATTTAGCTTATGCAACAAGCCGTTAAACCGCTAGGTTTACCCTAGTGGACGAGTGTTGTCTCGTGAGGGTTTTCAGTGAAGCTACCCACAAACTTCACTCGAACAAATGTGTGTGCAAGATTACTGACTAAAAAAATGAATTAGCTTCATGGTCATTGGGACACTCAACCCTTAATCATGACTTATTACCTACATTTCTCTTTCATTGGTATTCTCATTATGCAAAAATTAGCATATATCGCACTAGCATTTAAGATTCTCTAAGTAGTAGGATGGTCATACTGGAAACAAGAGTTGGTATGTAACAATCATTCCCTTTTTCCACCTTCCATGGATAGCTTTGATTACACAAGTCTCTCTAGGAATGCTCTCAGCAAAACAAATCCCTCCAGTTATAGTGACGTATCTCTCATAGGTAGCATGTGATCAGAAGATGGCGAGTCGAAAAAATCTTATGCATCATCAATATAAGAGTAAAGTTTTGAGGAAACCAGTTTTAACCTTAGCATAATTTCATGATTGAATATTGATGCAAATAAAGAGATTGTAGTTAACACACCCCACTTATAGTAGATAATACACATATGTGTCATACTCGAGATCACCTAGGGCTTTTTGTAGGTTATAATGGGGCCAGAGGTCAGTAACTAATGAAATCACGTCAATGGTGATCAAAGGCTATCTTTTTATGCAGTGTTTCACACCTCTTTCTAACTTTCTTGATATTTTGCCTGGGAATGGGATTTCTTTCTTTCATTTGTCCCATTTTTCACTTTCTTAGCAATTCCCTGTCTCATAGTTTCTTCTCTCTTTTGGTTGCTTCCATTGATTTTCCTTGTTTTGAATAGTAGCCACCATTTACTATTTTACTTGTCTTTCTATTTTCATATTGATTTGCAAAAGGGTGCAAGAGATTCGGTAACAAGGTATGGTAAATGTGTGCTTTTGTGGCTTTGGTCATTACACGGGTGAAAAAGAATTCATTTATTTGAGGCTCAATCATGGCTGACTAGGGATAAAATTTTGTAAAAAAATTAGCTAAGGCTCAAAGTCAATCCAAAGATGGTCTAAGATCCTTTCTCAAGTATGTGCATATGTATGTATGCAAAATTTCCCTGTGGGTTATGAAAAATATATCACTTTAGTTGCATCAATCAAAGCAAGTTTAATGAGATTATTGAAAGAGATCATAAGTGAAAGAGCTTACTTTGAGTAATTGTTGGTATCCTCTCAAAAAGCAGTGTAAAGCTCAAGACTTACCATGATTTTCTTTGTCATCTCCACTGGTCATGTTGGGTGTTTCAAGGAATGTTAGTTATATAATGATTCCGTTTTTGAGTCTGATCACCTTGTATTTTAAGAATAACAAATACTTATGTACATTTGACAATTTAAGCACAAAGATAGCACCGATGTTCCGAAAAATTAAGGTTTTAAGTCGTGGGTTTTAAGTTGAAGTGTCAAACTGATCATGTGCTTAGTCATTTTCACAAGTAATCTTAACATCCACATGTGCTTCGTTGTTAATAAGAATTAGAGTACTAACCCTATACATGCATTTTGAACAAATAAAAGTGATAAACTGAATCATTCATTGCATAAAAGATACTCGTTTACAGAAATGTCAATGATACAATTCAGCCATTCAAAATATCACTTCAACAATCTACAATCATATACAATTGTCCACAATACTCACAAAACATCCACAAGAATTATCAAAAGAAACTTTTTCACAATGGTACAGAAATCTCCCAAAAACTAAATAACACAGAACAAACAATCAAGAACAGAAATCAACTACTCCCCCTCAAGAACAGAAATAATCAATCCTCTCCCCCATCTCCCTTAGCACCACCCCTCAAAAGCCTCAAGATCTCATTCTGCTTAGCTTCAATGCTAAGCATGATGTCCCATAGAGATCGTCGGGTGGTCGTGCTGGGGCCTACTTGATCTGGCTGCTCTCTCTCTATCTCCATTCTCTTTCTTCTTCGGCGTTCAACTCCTCTTGCACCTCATCTATTCCTTGAGGAGAGGGCACTTCTTGCCTACTAGCCGGGGCACCACTATGCCCTTGAATTCTTTTGAAAGATCCCTTATTGAGTGGCCCCATTGGCTTTTGGATCTCCATCTCAGGTTTCACCTTCACCCCACTGTCAATGCACATCTCCGTCACCAAAGTGCCAAATGGAAAGTGCACTTCTTTTCACGTCACATCCTTTTTTCATTTCACTCAAAATGAGGGAGGGAAGATCAATACTATGGCCCTTTCCAATTGCATAGAGCAAGCGAACCATTTCTGGCAAAATTTCATTTGATCTTTTTATGGGAGAGAAGTTGGTGACAATAATCGGGTTTAGCATTTTATATCTATCTGTCAACTCCCCTTATTTCAGAAAATTCCTCCCAGTCCAAGAAAAGTTGCCTACCCCAGTCAATTCTTTTCCTACCCTATCCATTGGTACATATTTCTTTGGAGGGTATGTGGGTTTGTCTACCCGAGGCAACTCTGTTCTTATCTCTTTTCTCTTTTATGTACTCGTCCACGCCAATGTGGATACCTCTCACGTAAGTGCGGATTGTGCCGTTGATGATTTCAGCATTGGTGTAGAACTCCCGCACCAAATCGACAACAGCTTCCCCACCATTTCTTAAACACCAAACCCATTCCCTCCTTTCTATTTCCTCCTCTATTCCCAATTCAGCAAAATTAGAAAGTACGACGTCCCTTTCGCAAAGAACAGAATGCTTATGGTAGAAGTTTTCATACCTTTCGGCCTTTAAGGCCCTTGGGAATCGGGTACGATCATATCTTTTTGTTCTTTGCCTTCCCTCTATCTCCGCCATCCCTTCCTCAACAAAGTTTGGCTCCTGACTTGCTGGTGGATCGCGTCTGCTAGGAAGTTTCACCCTAGGCATGGCGTTCAAATGTCTTTGAAGTTGAGAGGGTGTTGAAAACTTGGAAATTTCTGGGTGGGATTGAAGTTTTTGAGGTGGAAATGAGTTGGGGAGGGTCAAATTTAAGTTTCCTTGGGTTCTGAGGGTGGATTGAGGTTTGAGGAGTGAAAAATGAGCTCTAGAGTTTTAAAGATTTAGAGGGATTTTGGGGATTTTGAAATGAATCAGACGTTCAGGCTGTTATACTCTAAGTTGCGACATTTGAATGTCACCAATGTTCAAACATTTGTTGAAGGATTTTTGAAATATCATTCAAACGGGGATGTTCGTTCAAACGTTAGGAGCTCCCAGTACTTTTGAGTTCTGTTAGAGGCCAAAGTATTGTAAGCTTCTGTTGTTCGAACGTGTTATTGGCGTTCGAACATTATTCTCGTTTGAACGGGCCATTGGCATTTGAACGAGATGAGCTCCCAGTACTTTTGTTTCCATCAGAGACTTCATCAAAGGCTAAGTACTGTAAGCAGGCTACGTTCAAACATCACTTGGCGTTCGAACGTAGAATCAAAACTCAAAATTGTTTTCAAAATTCTTCTGCACTATTTTATGCAAAACAAAAGTAGGCAAAATATTCAAATTTGAACCAAAAGTTCATGGCGTCTCAGGACCGATCCCTACCCATGCTTTAGGTTGGTATTTTTGGACATTCCTTACTCGGCCCATGTTTTCATTTCAATCAAAAGAGTTTGTACATAACAAAAGAATTTTTTTTTTTTATAGAAATTCAGACCCTTGGCTTTCATCCCAACTATTCTAATCCGAGTCTTCATCTATGCCTATGCCAGCTGAACAACTAGTAACTCTCCCAATTTTCTGTCTCACAAATCGGTTAACCAGTGCACTAGAATAGGATGGCGTGTTAGGATAATCCTTAATCTGCCTATTCACTATCCAGTCTAATCGATCAAACGCTCGACTGGAAATTGGTTCAGAACACTGGTTATGTCTCTTCTGCTAAAAATATCTACCACACTGTTTACAGCCACCCAATCTTTTGGCACGATGGCGTTTGGCATAAATGCTTTGGCCGCAGAGGGATTTCACTTGTTGTTCTCGGATCTAATTCTTTCTCACCAATCTTGCTTGTCTCATGATCACAGTGTGCACATTAGAAGGAAATGTGCGTAGAACTCCTAAACTAAACCAAAAAAGTTTAACATCTATGATTTTTATACTATTAACACTCACTATATGGTTCTTTAACGTCTACCAGTCAGAAAGACGATCAGAGATGACCCACAAACATAATCATCAAAATATAAAACATGGTAAAACTACGGTACACAATCTGGTCAAGAATAACAACAACAGAAATTTTAAAAAATTTCTAACAGCCTCAGGCTCATATAAAATGTAGTTCTCTCCCCCTAACCTAAACTGAACATTGTCCCTAATGTTTCGAATTTACCGATCAGGTGAGCTTTGAATGGTAGAGATCTGGTTAATTAGCCAAAATCTACAAGCAAAATACACAAATCAACCATCTCGTTGTAGATATGGGTTAGGGTGATAATCCTTGATTCTTAGTGCAGACAGAAGAAGCATAGTCATGTACAAATAAAGTAAACACACATATATTATAAGACAAAGGATGGGATCTTCTGGTAGTATGGTCATGCTATTGTTGGTTCTAGAGTATCGTAACAGCGGAGAAGAAGAAGAAAAACAGAAGAAGAAGGAGAAGAAGAAAGAAAAGAAAAGAAGGGGAAAGGGACCGAGGTGCGTGGAAAGGGAGAAAATGGGGTGGGGCCTTATAAAGGTGGTGGTGTGGTTCGGGTTAGACCGGGTTCTTCCTGACTCGGCCCTTTTTTGTGTCGACAGACATTTTTCTCGAAGCACTGTTCTAGATCCATTAAAAGAATGGTCTCCACATTTTTGACAAAGTCCTCTACAAAGGGTTTCAATCTCTGACCATTGACAGTAAAGATATTACCGTTTGATGGGTTCTCCACTTCCACTGCCCCATATTCAAACCTTTTTTTGACAATGTAAGGTCCAGTCCATCTTGATATCAACTTTCCAGGAAAAAGGTGGAGTCTTGAATTGGAAAGTAGAAATTTTTGATAAGGTTCAAAAGAATTTCGCACTATGTTCTTATCATGAAAAATTTTCATCCTAGATTTTACGATCTTAGCATTTTCATATGTTTCATTTCTTAATTCCTCCAATTCATTAATCTGAAGTTTTCTTGCTAGTCCAGCTTTGTCCATGTCAAAGTTCATTGCCTTAATAGCTCAATATGCCCTATGTTCCAATTCCACAGGTAGGTGACAAGGTTTTCCATAGACTAGTCGATAAGGAGACATGCCCAAAATTGTTTTAAAAGCAGTACGATATGCCCAGAGTGCATTAGTTAGTCTTGACGACCAATCTTTGCGGTCTGGATTTACCATTTTTTCTAAAATTAATTTGATCTCCCAATTAGCCAATTCAGCCTATCCACTAGTTTGTGGATGGTATGGAGTTGCAATTTTCTGAAAAATTAAGTATTTTTTCATCAGATTCCAGAAAGGTCGATTACAAAAATGAGCACCTCCATCACTTATGATGGATTTTGGGATTCCAAATTGGGAGAAAATATTTTCTTTTAAAAACTTGATCACCATTTGATGATCATTATTCTAACATGGAATTGCCTCAACCCATTTGGATACATAGTCTACGACTACCAAAATGTATAGATAGCCAAAGGAAGGGAGAAATGGTCCCATAATATCAATGCCCCAATAGTCAAAAACTTCAATTATCAGAATGGGGTTTAGAGGCATCATGTTTCTCTTTGAAATATTTTCCAACCTTTGACATCTATCGCAAGTTGAACAAAAGACATGGACATCTTTGAAAAGTGTGGGCCAGTAAAATCCGCACTACAAGATTTCGCAACAATTTTTCTGGATGGAAAAATGACCTCCACGTGCTTCGGAATGACAAAATGTTATTACCTGTTTGCTTTCTTGAGTAGGGATGCAACGTCTTATGATTTGATTCTTACAGTAGTTAAATACGTACAACATAGTCACCTGCATCACACATTAGCTCAAAGGGTAAAGTCCAGTCAGGGGATTACATTATTGGAGTAGAAATTAACATGCATTTAAGCTTGTCAAAAGCTTTTTGGCACATTTCACTCCAATCAAAGATTACGTCATGACTTAGGAGATGACACATGGGTTTAGCAATGGTACTGAAATCTTTTATGAATCTCCTGTAAACCCTACATGCCTCAGAAATGATCGGACAACTTTTATAGTATTGGGAGTTGGCAAATTCCTAATCAGATCTATTTTGGCCTTGTCAACTTTTATGCCCTCAGACGACACAATGTGACCTAAGACAATGCCTTGTGTTACCATGAAATGGCATTTCTCCCGATTGAGCACCAAATTTGCTTCCTGACATCTTACCAATACTTTTTCTAGGTTGGCTAGGCACAAATCAAATGAGTCACCATACATAGAGAAGTCATCCATGAACACTTCCAAAAATTATTCGACCATGTCACTGAACAGACTCAACATGCATCTTTGGAATGTTGCAGGAGCGTTACAAAGTCTGAATGGCATCCTTTTGAATGCAGAGGTGCCAAAGGGCATGTGAATATGGTTTTCTCTTGATCATCGAGTGGTATTTCAATTTGATTGTATCCGAAAAAGCCATCCAGGAAACAGTAAAATTGATGCCCTGTGATTCTCTCTAGAACCTAGTCAAGAAAGGGAAGAGGGAAATGGTCTTTTCTGGTTACTAAATTGAGTTTTCAGTAATCGATACACATCCACCATCTTATGAAGAATCTAGTTGGTACCAGTTCATTTGCATCATTTTTAACCATTGTGACTCCAGACTTTTTAGGCACAACTTGGGTTGGACTAACTAATTTGCTATCGGAGATAGGGAAGATTATCCTGGCATCTAAGAGCTTTAAAACCACTGCCTTTACTACTTCCTTCATGTGAAGGTTCAGTCGTCACTGCATTTGATGAGAGGGTTTTGAGTCCTCTTCAAGGTATATAGCATGATTGCAGATTTATTTATTTTCCAAGTCAGCGGTGGTCCATCCAATGGTGCTTTTGTGGCTTTTAAGAACTTCAATCAGTTTAGACTCTTGCAAGTCTATGAGCTTATATGAAATTACCACTAGGAATGACTCGTCCTTTCCTAGGAATGCATATTTGAGGTCAGATGGGAGAGGTTTCAATTCAAGCTTTGGTGACTTGTCACTTGATGAGAGTGGCTTTGTGCCACTTGGTGAAAGTTCCTCGAATTTGGGGGTCCATGTATTAACAGCGTGAATTGGGCAATTCTTTGGATCATTATCCATGGTTTCAGATGTGATGGATTTTGACAAAGAAAGTTCAGTGGAATTTTCACATAATGTGTTGTTGAGATGGTCCTGGACAATAGACTCAATGGAATTTATTTCTCTTTCTTCTCTGTCCTCTCTTAGGTGTTTGGCAACATTGAAAATATTCAGCTCAAGTGTCATATTTCCAAAGGTTAATTTCATGACCCCATTCCTGCAATTGATTAGTGCATTCAAAGTTGCTAGGAAGGGTTGACCAAGAATAACAGGAATTGGATTCTCTGAATATTGTGCTGGCTAAGTATCTAAGACGATGAAGTCAACAGGGAATACAAAGTTGTCCACTTATACAAGTACATCTTCAACAATACCCCTAGGAATTTGACAGACCTATTTGCCAACTGAAGTGTGACACTTATGGGTTTATGTTTTCCTAGACCCAATTGTTGGTAAACAGAGAATGGGAGCAAATTGACACTTGCTCCAAGGTCTAACAGTGCTTGTTCGATTCTAAAATTTCCAATGACACACGACACAATTGGACATCCAAGATCTTTGTATTTTGGAGGGGTTTTGTGTTGAAGCAACGCACTAGCATGTTCTATCAAGAATGCTCTTTTTTGAAAATTTTTGTTTCTCTTGACTGTGCACAAGTCTTTCAGAAATTTGGCATAAGATGGAACTTGTTTAATTGCATCCAGAAGTGGGATGTTGATTTTTACTTGCTTGAAGAGCTCGTAAATTTCTGGCTGATTATTCAACTTCTGTGCAGTTTTGAGTCTATGATGAAAAGGAGCAGGAATAGAACATGGGGGTTCTTCTTCTTGTGATGGTTCTGGTTCTTGTTAAATCAGGGGCTCAGGTTCCTCTTCTCTCACAAGTTCAGGCTCATTTGATTCAGGCTCGATTGGTGAGTTGACTGGGATGGATTTTGACTTTGGAATTAGCTTGTCTCGGATGGTCTTGTCAATCACCTTGCCACTTCTTAGTGTAGTGAGAACTTGGGCTTGACCTTGTGGAGTTTCCATGGATGAAGGATTTCCCACCTGAAATTGGCCTTGTGGTGGTTTTGGTTGGACAGGAAACTTGCCCTTTTCATGTGTGGTCACAGATTGGATGAACTTTCGAATGTGACTTTTAAGATCCTCAAAAGATTGAGTGGTCTTGGTTTTGAAGTCAGTGAAATCCTGAGTGGAACTATGGTTGTAGTTCATTTGGCTTTTCATGAATTGGTTCAGTGTGTCCTTAAGGTTCCTCTTTTGTGGTGATTGATATGGTTGGTATGTGGGAGGTCCTTGAGGTGGTGGGTGTGAAACTTGTTGGTTCGTTGGAGTTGGCTATGTGTTCCTCCAACTGAAGTTTGGGTGGTTCCGCCACCTTGGATTGTATGTTTCAGAGTATGGGTTGGAGTAAGGCTTGTTGAAATTAGAGACAACATTTGTTTATTCCAACAAAACCTCTTTGAATGTGGGAATTTTGGGACACTCCCCAGTAGGGTGTCCTATTAGCATACAAATCCCACAGACTTGTTCTGTGGGAGGGCTAACATAAACTTGATGAACTTTTTTCATCTCTAAAGCTTCAAGCTTTCGAGATAGGGTGGACATTTTTGCTCTAAGATCATCATCATCTTTCAAGACATAGTTACCCCCTTGGGAAGTAGATGGTTTGGCTTCAACAGTTGTGGGAGAGGCGGTGTCCCATATCTGAGAATTGTCAGATATGGTATCAATGAAATCGAATGCAACCTCTGGACTTTTTCCTATAAAATCTACTTCAGCCATCATTTCAACAAACTGACATAGTCCACTGGGCAGGGAGTCATACAAAAATCCTACCAAGGTCCAATTCTCAAAAGCATGGTGTGGGTAAGACAAGAGTACATCCTTGAATCTCTCCCAACTTTGGTAAAAGGTTTCTCCTCCTTTGACAAAAAAATTCAGGATTTGCCTCTTTATTGCATTAGTGCTGTGTAGAGGAAAAAACTTTCTGAAAAATTCATTTTGTAATGCTCGTCAGTCAAGTATTGAAAGAGCTTTTAAAGAATTTAGCCATTGTTTGGCTTTATCGCTTAGGGAAAAAGGAAAAAGTTTCATCTTGGCCAGTTCAGAATTGTTTTGAAAAGTTCCAAATACTTCTTCAAAATCTTTTATATGCACATATGGGTTTTCTGTTTCGAGTGCACGAAACTGAGGAAATAGTTGAATTGTTCCCATCATTACAGTCAAGGGGGTGCATCATCAGGAAAAATAAAACAAGAGGGGCCACTATTCCTTGTGGGATTCAAGTAATCCCTCAGAGTTCGAATGTTAGGTACTTCCCCTTCCGTTACAAGAATTTCATTTTGTCTCTCACCATTTCACATATCCAGAGGATTTTTGTGGCAAATTTTGATAGTGAGGGATGTTTTCAGACATAAAAGTAATTAACACCACTTTATATACAGTAAAGCAAAGTTATATACAAAAATGAGGTCTTTTTACCTTTTACCGTAAAACACCTTTTGTGGCTCCCTGGCAACGGCGCCAAAAACTTGACTTGATCCGAAATGTGTACACCCAAGTGCAGGCAGTCAAGCTGTAGTAATAATCCGGTGAATTTTGGAGTCAAATCCACAGGGAGCTATGATTGGTGTTTTGAAGTAAGCAGTAATAGAGACCAAGTAACTTTTGAAAATTTCATGTGTTTGGAGTGGTGGGGTTTTCTTGATTAGAATAGAAGATTCTTTTCAAGAGTTTTCCAGACAAAATATAAGATTCTCAAAATGGAACAACCACTCTTTAGCTCGAGGATCAGGACATGTAATAGAGTATCCATTTTGTTATGTTTGTGCTTTATAACTCAATTAACTCCCGTGTCGACAACAAGTTAATCGGAAGATAAAGATGGACTGTGAGAATTAAGCACATGATTCTGATGCCTTTCTAGAAGTTTACAAGAATTGTCTGTGCTGAGACTTAACCTCGTCTATAAACAACCAAGTGTTTCTACAGGGCATCCAACCATGACATTAATGATCCAATCTTTGAATAAAGCACAATTCTAGTGGGGATTGAAATACTGTCATGAAGAGCTAGCTAGGGTACTTACATTGAACCAACGGATCTTTCTATGCAGGAGTCATCCGTATCATAGATTGAACCCTAGGTTATACAAAGTACCTAAACTTTACTAGGTGCATTCAATTGTCCGATGATCAGGTGGACTATAAAGCATTAAAGCATGAAGAAGTTGCACAAACATAACTTTCAGATACTCTGTATATTTTCATCACCTCTTACTAAAGAGTGAATGAGGAACTACTCACTTTTCATGGCCTTGGCAAAAATAGAAAAGTGAGTGTCATTCATCCCTCTAAGTAGAGACGCTACTAAGTAAAGGAACTAAACAAAGAGTTTTTCTTCAATGAAGAATAAGTGAATCACTTTCCACCCTTCACGGCTTTGGTAAAGCTCTAGAAAAGTGGAAGAGTTTCACTCTTCTAAGAAAGAAGGATGCTCAAGCAATGGAAGTGAAATACATGAACAAGAAAAGTAGAAGAAAGCTAGTTGCTTTTGGAGGGTTTCCACCATAACTAAAAGATGAACTACCTCTCTTGACACTTTGTAAGTAAAAGCAAGTACAACTACAAAGGAAGTCTAAGCCTCCATCATGGTTGTCGCAACATGAATGTAAAGACTTAGCATAAGTAAATGAAATACTTCAACTACAAGGGGAGTCTAAGCCTCCAACATGGTTGATATTAATGGACAATGAAAGCATAAACATGAAATATTCAAGAACTAGATTACTAAAACACTCTTACTTTACAAGATAAAGATTGCTCCCTCCCTTCTCTACAAGAGGAAGAATGTCTTTTTAAGCTCCCAACAAGGGAGAATTTATAGGCAAGGAAGGAGAGGGGGGTAGGAGATAGGGGAGGATGATTGAATAGTGTTTTTGGCCCATGGGAGTCAACTATTCTGCAAGCAATCTGCAGGGGGACATTCGAACGTTATCTAGCGTTTGAACGTCAAGTCTGCCTTTGCTTTGAAGGTGTTCGAACGTCATCTTTCTTCCACTTAACTGGCCTGTGGTCACTGACTTGGTCTCTGACTTAGTCACTTCCACACACCTTGACATCATTGACTGTACACTCAGCAACTCCTTAGTCACTCAAGACAACATTCGAATGTGGAATGACGTTCGAACGTTGTACTTAAGTGCTTATGGTTCTTCTCTTTTTGTTAAGTGCAACATGCCATGTCTCAACAACTGGTCTTGGCAGGGTTTCAGATGACTTTCAAACGTTGGTTGACATTCAAATGTCCTTGCTTTGTTCCAACCTTCTGCATTTTTGCTCCCTTTTGTGCTGGTGTTACATTCAAGGCTGATTTTTGTTGGTCTTGGGCCTTTGTTCACTTTAGGACCTGAAATGTTATTACTTAAACTCCGTCAAAGCACAATTAGTCCAAAAAGGCATAGTAAAATTTGTTAATTTTACACACGAATCACTCACACACCCACTCAAACATTATATTAATTTTTCAAGTAATACCCATATGATTGCACATTCATAACAACCTTCACTCTAAACCTACATGCAATGCTGAACTACATACAGAATATCATTGGTTAAGTACATTCAATACCCAAATTTCATACACTAATTTTTTTATCTATACATTTAAAAGAAGAGAAAGATATATCACAAGACTTACCTCTTGTACCCATTTCCTATACCACCAAACACCACCACTAGTCTTCCACCATTAAACCAACCACCATGCTCCACCTTAAAACTTCTTTTCTTTCCCTAGCTTTGGCTAAGACCCCAAGTGTAGAGAACTTGCTTTGTTTTCTCTTGCCTTAGCCGAAAATCCAAAGATGCAAAAAGTTATTTTTGTTATTTTTTTTCCTTTTCTTTCCTTTGTTTCTTCTTCGTTTACTTTTTTTTCTTGTTTTTTTTTGTTTTTTTTCCTTGCCTTGCATGTGTTCGTGTGTCCCCACCAAAATTCCCACCAACCAGTTCTTTTGCATGAACGACATGCCTTAGTGGAGAAACCCTACCATCGTATATATATGCATATATATAGACATGCATATCTCTCTCTCTCTATATATACATATTTATATATGTATATATATTTATATGTGTAAATCTAAATATTTATAGCCAATTAAATTTATATTGCGAACCTTTAATCCACTTCTTATATACACTAACAAATTTTATTTTAATAACAATAAGTTGATGTCACATTCTTGCCACATAATAACACATATAAAATAATAAAGTCATATCACATGTAAACATTCTTATTTAATTTTTCACACTTAAATCAAACAATTCCCCCCTATGGTCATTTAATCTCACCAAATCTCATACAATATTTATAAATCCTCTCTAAATATTAAAATATATATCGTTCAGGTTCAGATCTCATATCATTACTTTTAACTAAATACTAGTTGCCAACCCTACGTATCCATGGGCACATGTATCATTTCTCGATTTGTGCGTGTCATCCTTGCACAGGGGCCATGCTAATGTTCTCTATATCATTCCAATTTTATCGGATGTCACCGAAGGGACAAATGGGCACATGTGAATATGCTTATTACAAATATTATATGATTGTCATGTGTATTCAGGTCTTAAAATACCCGTGGATACCATATAACCCAATACGATGTCGTTACACCCCATTCACTGGAATCATAACAAAATGAAATTTGGGCAATGTATCCTTTGCACGGAAGCTCTACCCAATACATAAACTATGCATACAGTTATCATACGACTATTCAAAGGTCCACATTCCAAAGTCTAGGACTTAATATTTAACCATTCACATTTTCAAAAGAAAAGAACTCAAAATATGAAGGCTTGAAAACGTTAAAATTCCAAAATCAAATTTGTGGAAGAGGTACTGGTACCTATGATAAGGAGTATTAGTACTTGAGCCTTCTAGAAATCAGGTACCAGTACCTGTAAGCCTTGATACCCATACCTAGGCCCATGGGTAGCATGGTACTAGTACCTATGAGCATAAGTACCGTTATCTGAGCCGTCTGGATGTGATGTACCTATGACGTACCGGTAATTGAAGCCCAAATTTGCCAAATTTTTTAGAGTTTAACTTTTAACCCTACAAACTCATACAACATCCATTCATTATGAAATTACATATTCAAATATAAAGTACCCTTAAAAGCCTTTACAAAAATACAAGTTTTTATTACAAATGTAATATTTATACAAGGTCATCAATTCCAAAATCTAGAGACACAAGCCGGATTTATCGTCAATATGGGCCCAAGGGAGGGCCGTCAGCTAGAACCTATCCAACACTTGAAATGTATTAAAGGGTGAGCCACGCTCAACAGAGTATCTCCTAAGGAGGTCATTTCCCAACCTAGATGCGTATGAAATTTCACATGCATATCATCATGTCAAGCATCCCTCCAAACACATATTTTCCATAAATGACAATTCTGTGCCATGTCATTCCATCAGTTGAGAACTCACACATGTAATGCAACCCGAGCCCTATCGGCTCCCATAACACATGTTTTGCATCCGAGTATTCCAAGCCCCTACCATTGATGTTAGACATCCAATGACTATTTTATAAAATATGTGTCTTCCATAGGTTGGTAATTTATGCACATCATTCCCTTCTTGGTATGCCTGATAGGTATTTTTCAATACAAACTTGTGTGACTCTATTGAACCTAGGTCCAACGTTCCCGAACCCACGTGTCAACCCACTAAGGATGATGTTTGATTAAAAGCATGCACACACACCCACACTCATGTCGAATATCCACGAGTGCGATGCTACCCGTGCATATGCAAATGTAATGTAAAATTGCATTTAATATCTTCATGTTCATCATATCTTAAAGGATATAATAAACATATCTATCCTTCACAACCATTCCCAAGCATGTCACATGTAATTTCAATCAAAATAACATGAATTTATAAGAATTTTATCGAACACTTAGTAGGCTAAAAGATGTAAAAACATAGCATGCCCAAACAATCCATTTTATGAATTCCAAATGAAACAATTTCATCAAACCCAAATCAAGCAACAATTGGTTTTGACATATTCTCATACCCCTTTTCCATATTCTAGCTACACTAGGTGTAAGCTAATACGTGAGAATTCATCTCTATCTCCCTAACCATTTTATATCTCAAACCTAGGTTAGAAATAAATCGATATAGGAGGTAACCCTACCTCTTGTAGCATAAGTCCGCATAGTAGAATTCCCAAAAACTCCAAAATAAGCCTTCCAAGCTTTAGCCCGAAATTTTCATCTTTGAAATTTTGGAGAAAAGCTCAATCTTGGGTATTGTTGTGTAGCTCTCGTTATATAGTGCAACTTTAACTGTTGGCCCGAAGCGATCCAACAGCTAGATCTTTGAGGATCGAAGAAGAAAGGTGGAAGAAGTTGAGAAATTTTATTTTTCTCTCCCTCTCTCTTTGTCTCTCTCTATCGAAATGTAGGCCAAGAAATGGGAAAAAAATAAATCATATTTTTCCCTTGTAAAACCTCCTTGAAATTCTTCGCTCATAATGCGCCACACATCCCAATTTATTTGATCTAGTTTTATTTAGAATAAATTAATTCTCACCTCGTATCAAGTTTAGTATATTTTTATTGAACTAACTTTAAATTATTTCTCAGGTTTCAAGAATAAAATCTGATCTAAATTATTTCTCGGGTTTCGAGAATAAAATCTGATCTCAATCCACTAGAATTCTCTCATTTTCTTCTTGTAAATATCCATTTGTTCAAACGGGTGGGGATCATTCGAACAGTGCTCCTCAACCAGCATGATTTGACTTTTTCTCCCAATTTCTTTGGGGACATATATTCTTTTATTCTTATGTCACCACTTTATTACACCTTACTCCCCCTTATCTTATCTTTATTATCCTCTTGACTAGTCACTTCACCTAATCATTTATTCTACCACATTAAAGAATAATTAATCAAACAACTCAAAAACAATGCAATTTTTCATAATTAACAGATAAATAAATAACATTTTTCATGACGAATCATGCCCCCAACTTATATCTTACATGTCCCCACTAAAGATTAAAGTCCAGGACTCACGATTGCATTTAGTGTATGCAACAAGCCTTTGAACCCCTAGGTTTTCCCTAGTGGACGAGTTATAGTCTTGTGAAAGTTTTAAGTGAAGATAGCTACAAACTTCCATTACTTTGCCTACTGCTTTAAATTCATCATATAACTTAACCTATAATCAAATAAAGGGTAATGAATGAAAATATGAACTAATGCATACCAAGTGAAATTATAGAACCATAGACTATAAAACAATATTTACAAATTTCATTCCCATTGATACTCGTGTGTAGTGTGAAAAATACCTTTTATGATTAGAAAATTAATCAATAACACATCCCCTTTCTACTCTCCACTGCTAGATTTGAATCAATCCTCACTCAAGTTATACTCTTATTACTGAAATCACTCAGATTATATTGACTCATTACCCCTCAATTGTCCATATGTGAGTGAGTTATTGTAAAATAAAAATAAAATATATCTCACAAAGGATTATAACCAACGAACAATACTTTATTCAGGGTTGTAACTTGGCCTTGGGTCATGGGGTTAAGAAATGAGGGGAAGTAAGAGTTCAAAACATTACCCCGAGAAAACTTTGTATCCCACAATTTCTTGAAATATACTTTCAAAACTCTCCTTACTAGCACGATTTTTTTCCAACACAATCCTTATGCAAATAACTCATAATCAAACAACTATTTATAAAATCAGTAGTGATCAAAACAAAATAATGAGACTACTAAAGGAATAAAGATGAATGAATTTACTTTAACTTAGTAAATGTACAGATCGCTCTAAGAATGAATGGCTCTAAGCTCACTAGAGACACAATAATATTCTCCACTATATGTCTCAAATTAAAAGGTAAAGTATTTTTTCATAACTTTTAACTCAAGCAAGGTCATACTTATAGTGATATTTTAAGTTTCAATTGGGAATAAAATTTATAATACAAAAGTGTAGTCTAAAGTTCTATAATAGACTAAATCATCAACAAGTTCAGATTTTTATTAAAATACTACTCACCCAATCATTAGTCTTCTCATATGCAACTAATTCAAACAATTTGAATATTAATACTCAAATTTTTTTTTTGCAATAAAAACATAATATATGTATATTAGTCAAAATGGGTTTTCATAAAAGGGTCTAACTAAAAACAAATGCAACCTAAGAATGCTATTAAAACTTGTCTAATTAAAAAAAAAAAAGAAGAAGTAAAGATAAAGATCTTCCATCACAAACTATTCCACCCCCAACCTGAATCATGCGTTGTCCCGAATATATAAGAAAAGTTATAAAGATCTTAAATATTAATCTAGGTAGGGTAAGGGAAATACCTATGACCTCCAAAATCAGCAACAAAGCTATCACTAAAAAAAAAAAAACTTTACACATAAAAATTAAATAAAAACAAAAGAAAACTCTACTATACAATATACTACAAAATAGATTCATAGCCAATTGGTAAATTCAATTCAGATTGTAATCCAAGTTGTTCACCCTACCACCTATTAACATCCGTTTCACCATATCGGGAGGTAACACTTTCTTAGCTGCCACTAACTCTTGTTGCACTCGCCAGTCCTATGAAAAGTTTGAAAAATTGTTAAAGTATGAGGATGACCTTACCTAATTTATGCCATGCACCCATGCATAAGTGGTCAAATTGCAATATTTCTCAGTTAAGTTCGAGGTCAAATGCACAGGGAGCTAACTTTTGGTAGTCAATGTAGGAAACAGTAAAATTGTCATGTGTGTGTGCAATGAAATAGCTTGTGGTGTGAGCTTAGAATTATCAAATACTGACTTAACTAAAACTTTGGATAACAATGATAAAAGGTACTCTTTAGTTCAGAGATCCAACATATTTTTTATTTTGTTTATGAAAATGCCACCTTACAACAATTAACTCCCATTTTACTGAGAAGTTAACTGGTAGGTTTGATGTATAACTGAACCATATCACAACAACTGGTTAGGTTAGTTAGAAGGTCTATGCACCATGCAAAAATCAAATAACACTAGTAAATGTGAAGGTGAACCATTCAAAATGTTTATGTGAGGCCCCTAAAACCGAGGGTCATTTGTTAACCGTTGACCATCCGTCAACCTGTGAAAATATTTGTGTTTGTCGTAAACTCGACGTCACGTCTATGACATCTCCTTAACCGGGATTATAACCAATCGTGGTTCAATGTATTACATTTCATACTCCATTATAGTCCATTTTCATCATTGGAACCGAAGAACCCATAGCCCAAAAGCTTGGCAAAGTAATTTTAAATTTTTAAAATTTTGGAAAGTTTACCAGTACTACTATCGGTACTTTGAACCTTCTGGAAAATCCATACCGGTACGGTTAGCCCACTGGAAAATCAATACCTGTATGGGTAACCCACTGGACCTCTTTGCCAAGTTTTGTCTGTTTTACCTGTTTTTGATTTCCCATAAATTCCAAACCATCCCACCAACTTCCAAAACATGTTTAATAAGGTTTTTCACATGAAACCCATTATATACAAGTTCTATTATAGATAATTCAATACGATTACATGCCCAAAATATATTTTTCACAAAAATTATACAAAATGAGCTATCAAAAGTCACAAGTCAGCTCTCTTCATCTTTGAGGCTTGAAATGAGAGTCCTCAGCCGGTGTGAACCTTGAACCTGAAATGTTTTCGCGCATAGGGTGAGCTACGCTCAATAGAGTATCTACTACAGAGGCTACTCCCTCTGAGATGCATATGAAATGTACACATGCAACAATCAAACATCAATTTCCATTCCAAACAAGAATATGTCATTCAGTGTTGGAATTCTACTACGTCATGTCATGATATGAGATGACACTCACTTATACACTTTAATCCGAATCCTCACCAACTCCCGCAACACAATGCAATGCTAATGTGTATCAAATCTATCATTGATGAATTTCATCCAATTATTATTTTGAAATAAAAGTCATGTTTTTATACAACCAAATTTTGTTGGATGATACACATCGAATGACCCTTTACAAAACAAAATCATGTGTCTTTATTGGGTATCAGATTTTGGAATCACATTGCTGGCTCCGTAAGCCATTACACATTTCCAGAATTACACCACAGGAGAGGGTATGAACCAAGTAGCCGGGTCTTGCACCCGAGGGAGAATATATCCCTTATTACCATACCCAACATAAGTTTTCCTTTTTCATGTAATTGTGCGACTCTGTTAAACCTTAGTCCAATGGTACCGAGCCCACTAATTATCCACCAAATATGGTGTTTGATCCAACCCTGCACACATACACACTCATGTTCATATCCCTGAATGTATTTTTCCTATGTAAATGCAATGTAATGCACCATTGCACTATCAATATCATGCTCCATATGTAAGGAATGTCATATGAGATAATTTAACCACATATTTCAACATGTGTCATGCCAATTTAAATCAATTGCATATAACTACCATAATCCATCACAATGTTAATATACCAACTAGCCCATATTAACATTTATATCTAACACAAACCACAAGCATGTTATACATAACTCATGCCATAACAAACTCAATTCTCACAGAGGCATTTAGCAAAATACCTTCATGGCAACATTTCATGTTATCATACAAATTTGCCCACATAATATCATGTTCCAAGGAAATTACACAAGTACTTTCCCTATACCAACTTAACTAGGAATTTGGTCTAAGCCCTTTCCATTACCATTTTCTCATTTCCATAACCATAATCAAGTGATTTAGGTTATTCTATACACTTACCCATTCCATAAAGCTTTATAGGTAAGAAATAAACCAAGGTAATAGAAAACCCTACCTCTTGGAGCGTAAATGAAAGGGATAACCTTCAAGAACACTTTCCAAGCCCCAAAACTATTGATTTCCCAAATCTCCTCTTTGGATCTTTGGTGAAATCCTTTGTTCTTGGTATATAGACGTAGCCCTCGTTGTGGTGATCAACTTTAACTCTTTTGTGATGCCCCTAAAATTGGGGGTCATTAATTTACTGTTGACCACCTATCAACCCAAAAAAAGACCTGTGAGTGTTACTTGATTTGACATCACGCTAATATTATTCCATTATCCAGAATTTTAACTCACACGTGTAACCCGTGTTCCTTTAATCATTTAATCCAACCAAGGTCCAATATACCTCATGTAATGTCCATTTGTATCATTGGAACCAAGGAAAACAAAGTCCAAAAATATGGCACTTTAGTTTTAAAATTTCAAATTTTTTGAGACAGTATCGATACTGTGTACCGATACGATTTGCCTTTTCGACAGACAGTACTAGTACGCAGTACCAGTACTCTTCGCCTTCTGGTACCAGTACGCTCTATTCTCTGGACCCAACAGTATCGGTACTCTTTGTCCAATTTTGCCTATTTCACCCCTTTTTGATTTCCAATGCATTCCAAACCATTCCATTTTCATCCAAAACATGCATAATAGATTTTTCCACATAAAACCTCATTCATACAAGTCAATTTCAACAATTTACATGTATTTACATGCCAAAACGTAGTTTTAACAAATATTTTTATAAAGACTTATTTTCAAAAGCCACAACCTGGCTTTTCTTCATTATTGAGACCTCGAATGCGACTCCTCCACCGGTACGAACCTCGCACTTGAAATGTGTTCCTGTATAGGATGAGCCAATGCCCAGTAGAATATTTCCTACAGAGGCTACTCCCCTCCTAGATTCATATGAAATGTGCACATGCAACCAATGAAAACCAATATTCATTCCAAAAAGAACATGTAATTCAATGTTGAAAAATCATAATACCTATAAACCCCACACTTTTATCTTTATATATGTATATAGGTTTATATAGCAAGTAATTATTTCTTTTGAAATGTTAATATGGTAAAATTCGAGTCAATAGTAGTTAAAATTTAGTTTTAACTTGCAAATATATGAAATCGTTGTAATAGAACCTATACCAACTAGGTTTGATGTACAAAAGTATGTTATATAAGTTTGGATTGGAATTGGAAGGGATTGGAATGGATTAAAAATGAAGAAGGGAGGATTTATAGAAAAACAAGCAAAACCTTCCAGAAGGTCGATGAAAAACCTTACGGAAGGTTAAGGTAAAGGCTTATCTAGTAAGCAAACCCTTCTGGAAGGTCGATGACAAACCTTCTAGAAGGTTAATGAAAATGTTTGTCCAGTAGACAAAGCTTCCGGAAGGTTAATGAAAAGGTTTGTCTAATAGGCAAACCTGTCGAATGGTCGATGAAAAACCTTCCGAAAGGTTTTCGAAAAATCTGAAATTTTAAGTCGCGAACACCCGGCTTTTCTTCTACTATAAATACCTAAGGACATCCCATTTAGTCCCATTTCAACATCTCTAACCCTAGTAAACCTTAGATAGGAAGAAAGGAAGAGAAAAACACAAGCTCAAAGGGGATTTCCAGTTCAAGAAGATCAAAACCCTAGTTTTTCAAGAACACCAAAGTAGGGGTTTCTTCTTATTCTCTTACATTGAAGCTAGGGCTTATTTATATGTATTCTTTTGACTTTAAATCTTATATATATGCTATGAAATATTTATTTCTTGGTATCTTTGCAAAGACCACCATGTTTTAAGCAAAGTAAGGGTTGGATAACCATTAAATCTCTTTTCTTGGCATAAAACCCTAGTTTTCAAGATAAATGGAGTTTTCCCTTGATTCTTCCTTTTTTCTTGATTTTGAAACCCTAGTGCTTTGTGTTGAGTAATAAAATGGTATTTGTGATCATCTCTTGCTTAATTTCTTAAATTGTTCTATTGAAAAAATGCTGATGAAATTGGGGACTTATGATTTACTTATGATTTGAGAATTTGGTTGGAATTGCATCTCTTGTATGATTGTTGTGATGGACTTGAATTGCATTCGAGCACTACTGTAGAGTGTTAGAGGTTAGTCTATCTTAGTGGGGGTGAGATGGTTTCCTAACACTTGTAGTGGTTTGTTGTTTGTGAGAGCAACCACTATTGTTCACGTCAGTTCGAGGCTTAGGGATGGTATACTTTTCCTGGGAAGGACTCATCAATGTCGTGGGAGACGGCATACGCCCTTCCTAAAGTGGTTTGTGTGGTTATGATTGGGTGAACGAAGTAGATTCATTGTGTATATTCATGGGAAGCAACCAACATACATGAGAATATGGGATGACAATATTGAACGATTATGGTTATTGTGTGAAATTGGTTTCCTACAAGAGCTTGCGGAGGTATGGGACTCCACAAGAACTTCTGGAAAATGGTTTATTGTTGGGAAATTCATTGTACTGTTCATTTAAATTATTGCTATTGCGTAAACTTAAGATCCGTTGAAATGTCCCGATTTTATTTTTTTTAAAAAATTTGATATATTATATTTGCAAAATGAAGCCAACCTATTTTATTTGTTTTCTAAACCTTGTTCGAGATTGAGAGAATGTTGCTACAGAGCTTAGTGCTCACCCCCTGCAAACTATATATTTTTTAGATTGTGGTCTAGACGAGGAGCTCGGAGTGGAGGAGCCGATACATTGCGAAGCTCCACTAGACGGGCTCGTGGATCCCGAGGTGGATGTCTAGGGTGATACTCTCGTAGGTACTAGAGTAGTAAATTCTTTTGAGATTATGTAAAGACTAATCTTTTGTTATTCCATTGCAAAGTTTAAACTTGATTCTTTTGGGATGTAGATGTCGTGGTTCGGCATATTCTTTTGGACAACCCTGTAGATATTGTGGATGATGAATGAAATTATTTTTAATTATGGATGTTATTAGCTGCTCTCATATTGTGAATGGTGTTTAGATTGTAATGTCATTCAAGGGGGATTTTGGGACGTTACAATGCCATGCCATGAAATGAGTTGAGACTCACTCATGCACCTTGTCCCGAGTCCTCACCAACTCCCATAACACAATACAATGCATGTGTGTAAAATATTTGTCCTTAATGAAATACATCCAAAGATCATTTGGAAATACAATCATACGTTCGTAAAACCCATTCATTGTTGGATGTTTCCCCTCAAATGAATCATTTATATAAACCAAAATCATGTGTCTTTGCTGGGTATTAGATTTTGGAATCACACCACTGGCTCCATACGCCATTACACTTTTTTTAAATTTCACCTGAGGGGAGTGTATGAATCAAGTAGCCAGGCCTTTCACCCGAGGGAGTGTCTAGCCCTACTTTCTATACTTGACACAAATTTTCCATGCATGCAATCATGCGACTCAATGGAATCTTCAATCCCACTTTCCCGAGCCTACCTTCAACCACCATATATGATGTCCGAATCAACCATGCCCACACACACCTAGACTCATGCCTAAGCCCATGAATGTGATGTCATGTCTTGCCTAAAATGCAATGAATGCCAAATGAGCCATTTAACTACATATTTTCACTTATGTCTTGGCAATTAATATCAATTGAATGCATAGTATGCCCAAAAATGTTAAGTTCCAAGGGATTACACAAGTACTTCCTCAATACCAAACTTTGCTAGGAATTGGTCTAGGCCAATTCCATACCCATTTCCTCTTTTTTTTTGACCATAGTCAAGTGACTTAGGTTATCCTATACCCTTACCCATTTCATAAAACATTATAGGTAAGAAAATAAACCAAGGTAGGAGAAACCCTACCTCTTGGAGCGTAAATAGAAGGTATAAACTTCAAGAACTCCAACACCACCCCAAAAACTTGATTTTCCCACAATTCTTTCTTTGGATCTTCGGTGAAATCCCTTGTTTTTGGTACAATGAATTCATACCGACTTTAATTCTTGGTTCGGTGAATTTAGATCGACAGAACTCCTTGGCTTGCAAGAAGAAAGATAGAAATATAGTGTTTCTCTATTTTCTCCCTTCTCTCTCTTCTAACATCTGAACACAGCAGAGAATGGGGAGATATTTTTTTTCCAAAAATCTGATTTTTAGTTAGTATTTTATAGTCTCGAATGTGCGGTCCACATCGCCCTCGCACGTTTACTACTTTCGAATCCATTTTTAATCCGAAATGAATTAAATAAATCCTAATTGTAGTTCAAATTATTTTTATTTGAACTTTTATTCAATTATAAGAAAATTTTATAATTTTCATTTTTGGGGACGTTCGCGAGGTCATTCGTCACCTAGTGTCTCGTAAAATGTGTATAATTCGACTATCTCGAAACTTGACAAAAATTAACATGCCAACTCAATTTTGTGATATGATTTCAATGGTGAGGTCTGTTGCATCATCCAAGCTTTTAAAAAATATTCATTTTAAACTCGCATTATAGTGGCAAATTACCATTTTACCATTTTTTCAAAAAAGTTTAAATTTACCCAGGTTTTACATCTTTTCTCTCTGCTCTCTCTTCCTCTTCTAACATGTGAAGTCTGATGAACAAGAGGGGAAAAATCAAATATTTTCCCTTATTTGTAGTCTTTAATTGTGTAGTCCACGTCGCGCCGCGCGTTTCTTATTTTTGGGTCCAATTTTTGTCCCGAAATGACTTAATTCTATCCCGATTTAAGTTCAAATTATTTTTATTTGAAATTTTCTTCATTTATAAGAAAATTTTATAATTTTAATTTTTGGGGACGTTTGTGAGGTCATCTGATGAGTGGGTTTTATACCTACAAGTTGAGTACTTTCGGTTTAATGAAATTGTAAGTTTTCAATTATTTTATTTTTATTTTTATTTTTTTTGTGTGTTTTGATGTTATTTTGTAGGGATGATCATTTGAAAAGAATCATGATTAATTGGGAAGAAACAAGATCAATTTGGAGCCAAAATGGTGGATTTTGGAAGAAAAGCTAAAGGGCAATTTTAGGCCTGCAGAGGAGGGCACACCCCTGTGCCAACCTACTGTCCCTATGGTGCCTCTGCATTGATTTCTAGCATCCCGCGCTTGTGTTAGTCCGTGATGCAAATTTTACCTTATTTTTTACTCGAAATTGGACTCTAAAGCTACATATATGCTAGGGTTTGTGTGGGGATGATATATTCTGAGTTTTGGGGGCTGAAAAAATCTGGAAAAGCCAAGGAATTGGAAGAAAATTAAAGACAATAATCGAAGGAATCAACACGAAAAAGATTGATCTTGAAGGCTAGAGAAGGATTGAAGATTGCACCTAAGTTTTCATTCTTTTCTTATACTTTTATTTCTTAATTTCATAAGATGTTGTTTAATTTTAGAATGATGATTTTCAATTACGTTATGAACTAAACTTTTATTAAGATTGCAACAGAACCTATGTGTAGTTAAATTAATCTACTCTCTTTTCTAGTTCTTATTGATCTTATATGAGTTGTTTGTCATATTTTGTGATTGATGTGTGATTGTGTGGCCAACAATTAATTTGATAACCTAGATGAAATTGGGAGATGAATTTGAGGTTTTTATCTGAATATGATGACATGCGTCTAGTTTATTCTTCTTAGAATTGAATTGCTGGGTTTGTGTATAAGATAGGAATATACCTATATGTTGTGTGTAACTTGTATGAGAATTTGAACTTAATGAATCTATTCCAACTTATTTTGCGTAGGAATATAATAATTTAATTAGGAGAGATATGTTTATCTTATTATCGGAAGAGGTTTGATAAATAATGTTGAAGTATCAGTTAACAGCTTATTTTGATCAATTGACTGGAAAGAGAGTTAGAAATATTTATACGCAGCATTAGGGGAAGTTGTAATCTTAACTTATTTTATCCAGTAAATTCAACCCTTGATTGTTAAGTTTGGATTTAGTTTAATTTAGTCGTTTCATAGTTTAATTCCAATTGTTTAAATAAAATTAAATTGATATAAAGTTAGTACTTGGATATTATTAGCAATAATTCTCCATGGGAACGATACTCTACTTATCACTTTATTACTTGTAGATTGTGTATACTTTCACATAAATTGTCAATATCAAATTCGGACAACAAGTTTTTGGTACCGTTGCCGAAGAATTATTCTAATAATTATTTCAATATTAATTTCTATCAATTTTATATTAGTCTAAAATTATTTAATTTTTTGTTTTACTTTACTATTTAATTGTTTTCATAAGCACTCTTGAATTTTGTATGCAAACATGATCCATAAGTCAGGAGCTACTACCGTTCGAAGACGAAATCGAAAGAATGCTCTGAAACTTGCGAAAGTAGGGTCAAGAAGTAAACAACCACGAAGATATGGCTGAAGAAGAAAAGAAATTGCTAAGGTATTATGCTATATCGCTTGTTACAGAAATACAATCGAGCATTCAAAGGCGCGCAATTCAAGCAAACAGTTTTGAAATCAAGTCGGGTACCATCCAAATGATTCAAAATTAAGTGCAATTTGGGGGTTTGCCTAACGACGACCCAAATGATCATTTGGTGAGTTTTTTTGAAATTTGTGACACATTCAAATACAATGGGGTTTCTAAAGATGCAATTAGACTCTAACTTTTCCCTTTCACTTCGTGATAAGCTGAAGAGTTGGTTGCATTCATTACCGCCGGGTTCTATTACTACGTGGACAGATTTAGCTCAAAAATTTTTAGCTAAATTTTTTCCACCAGCTAAAACTGCAAGGATGAGGAATGACTTCACATCATTCGCACAACATGATTCTGAGACTCTTCATAAAGCTTGGGAGCGATTCAAATACTTACTACGAAAATGTCCTCACCATTGTATTCCTATGTGGTTTCAAGTTTAGACATTCTACAATGTGTTGTTCAGTGCTACCCAAACTAGTATCAATGCAGCTGCAGGTGGGGCATTAATAGGGAAAAATTTTGATGAAGCTTATGAATTGTTGGAGACGATGGCTGCTAACAATTATCAGTGGCCCTCTGCAAGGATCAATCAGCCAAAGGTAGCAGGGATTTATGAAGTGGATGCAGTTACTGCATTAGCTACACAAGTTGCTACATTGACAAAGAAGATTGATGCTTTAGGGGTGCAACCTATTCAAAGTGTGGCAGTCATTTGTGAATTGTGTGTTGGGAACCATCTGAGTGATCAATGTGCAATTAATTCGGAGTCGGTAAAATTCATTGGTAACCATAATAGGCAGCAATATAGCAAAAATTCCAACAACTATAACCCTGGTTGGAGGAATCATCCAGGCTTTTCATGTAGTAATAATCAAGCTCAATATTTTGCTCTAAGACAAACATACCCACCAGGCTTTCATAATCAAGCTCCACCATAACAAGAAAAGAAGTCGAATTTGGAGGAGTTGCTTTCCAGGTACATAGCACAAAATGAGACAAGGATGAATAGTCAGGAAGTATCAATTCAAAACCTAGAAAATCAAATGGGACAACTTGCTAATACCATTAACAACTGACCTCAAGGCACATTACCGAGTGATACGGAGATCAATCCTAATAGGTAAGGTAAGGAGCATTGCAAGGCTATTGCGTTACGAAGTGGAAGAGAGTTACCTGAAGTCGTTGGTGAAACTCCAAAATAATCACTTGAAGAGGATGGTAGGGATGTAGATAAAGATAGTAGAAATGTGGAGCATGAGAAGAAAGAAGAAGATCCAAATGCATTTTCTAAGGGAGGCAAGCAGAGTCCTATTATGCCTCTCATGCCATTTCCACAACATTTGCAGAAACAGAAGTTGGATAAAAAGTTCTCCAAATTTTTGGAAGTGTTTAAGAAGCTCCAAATTAATATCCCTTTCGCATATGCATTAGAGCAAATGCCTAGCTACGTTAAATTTATGAAGGAAATTCTGTCAAGGAAGAGAAAACTGGGTGATTTCATGATAGTAGCACTTACGGAAAAGT
>CAUOFW020001611.1:0-79449 GCA_963454935.2 Ilex paraguariensis
TGCCCAGCTTTCTATGTCATCAAAAATGTAGAATTAGAAAGAGGCGTACTAAGACTAGTAATTAATTATAAACCTTTAATTCTGTTTTGGAATGGATCAGGTACTCAATTCCAAACAAACAGGATTCATTAAAAGACTTATAATTTAGTAATCTTTTTCATATTTGATTTAAAAAGTGTTTGCTGGTAAATTCAAATCTATCTAGAAAATAGATATAAAACTGCGTTTACAACTCCTTTTGGCCATTACGAATGGAATGTAATGCCTTTTGGATGAAAAATGCACCTAGTGAATTTCAAAATATAATGAATGAAATTTTTAATTCCATTAGTCATTTTTCTATAGTCTATATAGATGATATTCTCATCTTCTCCAAGTCTATAGACGAACATTGGAAGCACCTTTATGCATTCCTTGAGATAGTCAGACATAATGGTCTAATAATCTCAGCTAGTAAAATTAAATTGTTCCAAACCTCAGTAAGGTTCTTAGGATATAACATCCAACAGTCCACTATTGTTCCCATCAGTCGTTCTTTTCAATTTGCAGATAGATTCCCTGATGAGATCACTGATAAAACCCAACTTCAAAGGTTTTTAGGTTCCCTAAATTATGTTTCTGACTTCTATCAAGATCTTAGGAAAATCGTCAAACCTCTGTATGACAGACTCAAAGAAAATCCTCCTCCTTGGACATCTGTTCATACATCTATAGGTCACCAAGTCAAGCAGTTCATTAAAACATTGACTTGCCTTGCCTTGGTATTCCTTCGGTTGATTCTTTTAAAATCATCCAAATTGATGCCTCCGACATTGTTACAATGGTATCCTACTTCAAAAACTTACTCTAGATTCTTCAAAACAAATTGTTCGTTTTCATTCTGGTATCTGGAATAAAGCACAAGTAAATTATAGTACCATTAAAAAAGAAATTTTAGCTATTGTCCTGTGTATCTCTAAATTCCAGGATGATATATTAAATCAAAAATTCTTAATTAGAATAGACTGCAAATCAGCAAAGTATGTTTTTGAAAAAAATGTACAAAATATTGCTAGTAAGCAGATTTTTGTCAGATGACAATCTATTTTAAGTATTTTTTATTTTGATATAGAATATATTAAGGGCAGTAATAACTACATTCTTGATTTCCTAACCCGTAAATTTCTGTAGGAACCTCATAGCGAACAAGAAAGATAATAGCCCTGGATCCTCTTCCAAAGCCGGGAGGGATACAAGAAAGAAAAAACTTAGTCAGATATTTGCCCAAGAAAAGGCAAATTTGGATAAACAGTTGGTCTTGCCAAGCCCAAAACCTTTATCCTCTGCTATCCAGATTACCAATAGGTTTCAACCCTTTGGTAATCCTAAACCAATATGGCCATTAGCCAAATCCACTAAAGTGCCCTCTAGCACTTTCCTCCAAATGGCCCAACAGGCCCCTAGACCTGTTGAACCAACCCATTTGGCACCTCTAGCCAAATAACCAACCCATATTCTAAGTATAAAACTCAGTTTGTCCCTAACAGCCCAAACACAGACTATGTCAAAGCCTATACACAAATGTACTTGCTATTGAACCAGTTCATACTCACCTAAATAACCCACTGGACTTAGTCTCAGCTTACCTTGAGTCAGGATGGACCTTTATTTCATCTGATCCTGAAAAACCTTTCCAGTTCTATCAGGATATACTATTCTTTACTCAATCCATTTTTGTCAAACCTATATTTGATAAAAATGATCAGAGTAAAATCATTTATCATTCTTTACATATTTTAAAAATTATTTCTTTCAAAGATTGGGGATTTCATCCTTCTTCACTCAGAGATTTACCCTACCATAAAAGAAAGTTTAATTACTATGATTACAAAGAATCATGGTTTAAACATATACTCTACCAGAATGATTCTTCAGATCATTCATGGTTCTTATAATTTCATAAAGATTTCAAGAGCCAAATTCCGTCCTGGTTCGCACAGTGGTGGTTTGTTCATGGCCCCATTCATGAAATCTTTCCAACTGATTTTCAAGATCAGATTATAGTCTTTTCCTCTGTTTATAAATCTAGTAAACATGAGAGTCAGTTTCCTATTTTACTACCATTTATTTGCAGGTACAAAGTCTCATGGATATGCAAATAAAAATGAGAAATTATTGGTTACAATGTAGCCAGACAATTTTATGTCAAGTGGTGGCCCAAGTTCCAGCAAGAACCAATAGTTCACCGTGTCCAACAGGAGTTCCCAGTTAAGGTTCCCACCCCAGCAGTGGTTCAGGCAACCCTAACTTCAGTAGCTCCATTAAAACAGGTTATGCCTCCTCTTAGGATTTCTACTTCAGAAGAGTCCAAGAAATCCGCTAAGGAAAAACCCAAGCAAGAGAAATCCTCCTCTAAGGATTCCAACAAACAATCCAAGAAGAAGTCTGCGGCTCTCATTGAGTTAGCACAACAGCTTCTTGAAAAAGCATCCAATGAAGACAGCTCATCAGTATTCTCACAGGCATCAGTTAGTCCAGCATTGGATCCCTTCCAAGACAGTCAGGATCCTTATGCTGGTTATGACGATTTGGTAGATGTTTCTACCCATAATAATACTTGTCCATATATGTGATAGCTTCACTCACTACTCTCTCCAATAAGAGAAAGAAAAACTGTTTGTTGCATATATTGATAGGAAATCGTTTTGCTTCAACAGCCCTTTCATTAAAATTAGCCGTCAGTCACTTTCAATATCTGCTTTTCATCGAAAGTAAATTCCTCCAGACAGCATCAGGACCCATCTGCCACAAAAGTCAGCAGTCCTGCCACTAAAGTCTACATTCACCCGGGTAAAAGCAATTCATTTTCACCGAAAGTCTAAAGTGAAAAACTTTACCCAAAGATAAAAACAAGAAAATAAGACAACGGAGCAAAGCATAACAAAGTGCGGAATTCGTGAGGAGATGTGGAGAATCATAAGATGTGGATATAAGAGTGATAAAATATAACTTCTTTTATAAAATCTTCTTGTTTAAATGAACAAGATTCAAAATATGATAACAGAAATAAATACTTATAATACTAGCACTAAGTGGGTTAGTAGTGAAAGGGGATAGGAGAGAAACTCTTTATTTGCATCATTATGAAGGCTTCTTACAAAATATGGAATAGTGAGTTGTGTATGAGGAAGGCTTATAGAGCTTTTGGGATACAACTTTGTGATGAAGGTTTTTCTTTCGGAAAAAACTCTTGTTTTGGCTGAGAAGACTGAAGTCCTTATATAGGGGTAAGGAGCTCTAGAAGAATCTTTGGAATGATTGCTCCGTTGTCTTCTTTTTCAGCTTTATCTTTGGGTAAAGTTTTTCACTTTAGACTTTCGGTGGAAGTGAATTGCTTTTACCCGGGTGAATGTAGACTTTAGTGGCAAGAGTGCTGACTTTTGTGGCAAATGGGTCCTGATGCTGTCTGGAAGAATCTACTTTCGGTGGAAAGCAGATATTGATCGTGACTGATGACTACTTTTAATGAAAGGACTGTTGAACCAAAACGATTTCTTATCAATATATGCAACATACAGCTTTTCTTTCTCTTATTGGAGAGAGTAGTGAGCGAAGCTATCACATATATGGACAAGTATCATTATGGGGTAGAAATATCTACCAAATCATCATAACCTGCATAAGGATCCTGACTTTCTTGGAAGGGATTCAATGCTGAACTGACTGATGCCTGTGAGGATGCCGATGAGCTGTCTCCACTGGCTGCTTTTTCAAGAAGCTATTGTGCAAGCTTGATTAGGTCTGTAGACTGCTTCTTGGACTATTTACTGGAGTCCTTAGAAGAGGACTTCTTCTGCTTTAGTTTTTCCTCAACGGATTTCTTTTCTTCTGGAGTAGAGACCCTGAGAGGAGGCATGACTTGTTTAACTGGAGCTACTGTTGTGATGGTTGCTGGTACCACTGTTGGGGTTGAAACCTTGACTGGGAACTCCTGTTGGACAAGTCTGACTATTGGTTCATGTTGAAATCTGGGCCACCATTTGACATAAAACTGTCTGGTGACATTGAATCCAATAATTTTTCATTTTTATTACATATCCATGGGACTTTGTACCTGCAAATAAAAGTTAGTAAAATAGGAAACTAACTCTCGTGTTTACTAGGTTAGTAAACAGAGGAGAAGCCTATAATTTGATCTTGAAGATCAACAGGAAAGATTTCATGAATGAGGCCGTGAATAAACCACCACTGCGTAAACCAGGACGGAATCTGACTTTTGAAATCTCTGTGGAATTGTAGGAACCATGAATAATCAGAAGAATCATTCTGCTAGAGTATAAGTTTAAACAATGATTCTTTGTAATCATAGTAATTAAACTTTCTTTTATGGTAGGGTAAATCTCGGAGGGAATGAAAGATGAGATCCCCATTCTTTGAGAGAAATAATTTTTAAAATATGTAAGGAATGATAAATAATTTTACTCTGATCATTTTTATCAAATATGAGTTTGACAAAAATGGATTGAGTAAAGAACAATATATCCTGATAGAACTGGAAGGTCTTTTCAGGATCAGTTGGGATGAATGTCCATCCTAGCTCAAGGTAGGCAGTGACTAAGTCTATTGGATTGCTTAGATGAGCATAGACTGGTTCAATGGTAAATACATTTTGGGTATAAGCCTTGATGTAGTCAAAGTTTGGGCATTTTGGGACAAACTGGGTTTTATGGTGAGAATATGGATTTAAAATTTGGCTAGAGGTGCCAGGTTGGGTTGGTGCAACAGGTCTAGGGGCCTGCTGAGCCATTTGGAGGAAAGTGCTAGGGGGCACTATAGTGGATTTGGCTAATGGCCTTGAGTTAGGATTACTAAGGGTTTGAAACATATTGGCAATCTGGATAGCTAAGGATAAAGGTTTTGGGCTTGGCAAGACCAACTGTTTATCCAAATTTGCCTTTTCTTAGGCAAATATCTGACTAAGTTTTTTCTTTCCTATATCCCTCCCGACTTTGGAAGAGGATCCAGGACTATTATCTTTCCTATCCGCCATGAGGTTTCTGCAGAAATTCATGGGTTAGGAAATCAGGAATGCAATTATTACTGCCCTTAATATATTCTATATCAAAATCAAAAATACTTAAAATAGATTGCAATTGGGCAAAAATCTGCTTACTAACAATGTTTTGTACATCTTTTTCGAGAACATACTTTGCTGATTTGCAGTCTATTTTTATTAAGAATTTCTGATTTAGTATATCATCCTGGAATTTAGAGATACACAGGACAATAGCTAAAATTTTTTTTTTAATGGTACTATAATTTACTTGTGCTTTATTCTAGATACCAGAATGGAAACGAACAATTTGTTCTGAAGAATCTAGAGTAAGTTTTTGAAGTAGGATACCACTGTAGCCAATGTCGGAGGCATCAGTTTGGATGATTTTAAAAGAATCAACCAAAGGAATACCAAGGCAAGACAAAGTTTTAATGAACTGCTTGACTTGCTGAACTATAGATGTATGAACAGATGTCCAAGGATAAGGATTTCATTTGAATTTGTCATACAGAGGTTTGACGGTTTTTCCAAGATCTTGATAGAAGTCAGAAACATAGTTTAAGGAACCTAAGAATCTTTGTAGTTGAGTTTTATCAGTGATCTCTTCAGGGAATCTATTTGCAAATTGGATAGAACGACTGATGGGAACAATAGTGGATTGTTGGATGTTGTATCCTAAGAACTTTACTGAGGTTTGGAATAACTGAATTTTTCTGGCAGAAATGACAAGACTATTGTGTTTAACAATTTCAAGGAAAGCATAGAGGTGCTTCCAGTGTTCCTCTATTGACCTGGAGAAGATGAGAATATCATCTATATAGACAATAGAGAAATAACTAATGGAATTAAAATTTTCATTCATTATATTTTGAAATTCACTTGGTGCATTTTTTAATCCAAAGGGCATTACATTCCATTCATAATGACCAAAAAGAGTTGTAAATGTTGTTTTATATCTATCTTCTAGATAGATTTGAATTTGTCAGTAACCACTTTTCAAATCAAATTTAGAAAAGATTATTGAATTATAAAGTCTTTTAATTAAATACTGTTTGTAAGTCCTCGTGGGTAGGCAGCCTTAGGACGCAAAGACATACCATGAGAATAAGTATGTTAGGGGGTATGTACAATGGAGTCATATATATATGTGTGTGTGTGTGTGTGTGTGTAAAACACAGTTTTAATAGAAAATCTAACAAAGGTGTTTTACAAATAAGTTTTTATGTTGAAAGACCTAAGTTAAATGCACATCGCTTATGAACTACTATAATTTGGAAATTCATTGAAAAAAATTGTAGGATAAAATTCACACGGATTCATTCACATTAGGTCAAATGACAAGAATTTACTTTTGATATTTCAAATGATGCGATGACATCGATGAACGTTAAATTTAATTTTATTGAAAAGATTTATTTACCCTTGTCTGTCATTAATTTCAACAAAATATATGGTTGCAGCACCTCCAAATTTGAGAGCAAAGAATAACTCTCCTCATTGTTGCTCTAAGATAGCACTGCGATATGAAGGGGCGAATCCACGGGGAGCAGTGGGGGCAACTGAGTTTTTGAGTTTTTATTTTTTGGGCAGTAGTTGAATGCCTGCTTAAATTCTTTGGTTATTGAGGCTTACATTTACATGTTAAAATTTTTTTATTATTCTCAAGTGTTCTATTAAATTCTTCAGTGTTAGTTGGGGCTTTACTGCACATGTGCGGATAGAAGTTTCAAATTCCATTGATAATGAAATGAGTGGTGAAAAATTATAAACATTTATTAGATGTTTGAGAATTTGAATTTTTTCATGCATAGACTCGATATATGAGTGCTATTTTTTGGTACAAATTTTTTTTCCCTTCAAGCTTATCAACAACTTTATTGCAACCCTTTTTTTGTTAGCTCTTTTTGTATATGGCTCGTATATACGGTTTGTGTCTTTAATTGACGTTCTTTTAATGTAATTATACTTTTGTGAACAATTGGAGTTTGAATATTCATATATGATTTAGAGCATCTCCAACTATAACTCAAATTTAGACTTAAATTTGATTCTAAATTTAAGTAAAAAGCTTGATTTAGTATACAGTACTCCAATAAGTAAACTCAAATATTTACACAAATTTTTAAAAAAATTCCCTCATTATCCCAAAACTCAACTTTTTTTTGTCATTCATATTATGATATTTGATAAAATAAATAAAACTTTTATATCTCTCCACAAATGGGTAATTCAAAAAAACAAAAAATGAATATGGATGCAACACTATACGGGAATAAAGAAATCACCCCAGAATTCTAAGATTGTTCTAATCCCTTATCATTTTTTATAAATCCAAATAAAGAAAAAGAAAAGAAAACATAACTATTTTGAGGTGGGCTTGGTCTGAAGAGCACAAAAACATACATTTTTAACAAAAATGGAAGAGTAAAGAAATAAAATGATGAATTTTATAAATCTGTAAGTAGTGAAGACTTAAAATTTCACAAAGAATCGATAGCCTGAAATTGTACTACCGATAGTGTTTAACTCAAAAAAATTAAAGAAAAATTTAATGAGTACGCTTAGGGTTTATATAGTATAAAAGATGGGTAAAATTAGGGTTTTGAAAAATACAAAAAATCAAGAAGGGCAGAGAATAAGTCGTCGAAAAAGTTTTTTAATTTTGGATAGGTTAAAAAGTTACTATTATAAATTTGGTATAGAATTAAGTCTGCTTCAATTTGCGGCCAGAAAAAAATTTACCTTGATTTGGTATAGGTTTGAATATAAAGTTGGACAAGTTTTTTGGGTCATTTTGACTCAAATTTAAATTTGAGTCTACATTTCAAGGTTTATGATGCTTTAGGGTGCCCCCACTATAAAACATGTCTAGCTCCGCCCCTGGCGATATAAAAGTAGTATTATACCGACATTCATTGTCACTCTTAATTTTTATTTTGATTTGTTTGTAGTCATTGATCGTAAAAATACTAAAATAAAATAAAATAGAAGATATAAAAATGATTAATCCTTGACTAAACAAGGATAGAATCAATTTTTCCATTAATAAGAAGTCGAAATTCAAAGAAAGTTTAATGATAGTACTTAGAACAATGAGTTAAGTTCTATGATAACAACATTCCATTATACACTTTTTATGTTGGTTTATATAGTCCTAGAACATAACAAATTCGAAGTGGCTACGAACTAGTTATATAAGAAAGTGGATATTCATGTTAGGAAGAAAAGTTGTTGATGTAGTTTCTTATAGTTTTTTTTTGTTCAGCAAGATTAGTTTGGTGTCTTAGTCACTTGGAATAATTGTGAGTAAAAGGAGATACTCAAATTAAGAGTAAAACTCCGTATATATAGGCAAAATATAAAAATCATAGTAAGGGTAAAAAAGGGAAAAGAAATCCTAATAAACCTAGGAAAAGAAATCCTAATAAACCTAGACTATCTATACTCCAACACTCCCCCTCAAGCTAGGCGCAAAAATGTCAACTAAGTCAAGCTTGACAACGGAGTCCCGAAGAATAGACAGAGTGACAGGTTTGGTAAAAACATCCGCAACTTGATCACTGGTCCCCACAAACGATGGAGTAACAAGACCACTGCTGACCTTCTCCCGAAGAAAGTGAACATCGATCTCTATATGCTTCGTTCTCTCATGTAGTACAGAGTCAGAAGCGAGCTGAATAGCAGATTGATTATCACAATATAATGTGGATGGAGAGGTCACTGAAAAACCCAACTCGTCAAGAATCGATCGTAGCCAGATAATCTCACATGTGCCAAGTGTCAATGCCCGATACTCTGCCTCTGCGGACGAGCGGGAGACAACTGCCTGCTTCTTGCTCTTCCAAGAGATAAGATGAGTCCCTCGAAAAGCACAGAAACCCGTAGTAGATCGACCATCACATGCTCCCCCATAATCTGAATCTGAATAACAGGCTAGAGAACCGGTCTGAGATCCTGATGCATAAAACAACCCAAGTCCAGGACAAGACTTGAGGTACCGAAGAATATGATAAACTGCATCAAGATGAGGCTGACATGGCCTATGCATGAACTGACTAACTCGGCTGACTGCGAATGAAATGTCCGGCCTAGTATTGGCTAAGTAGATAAGTCTACCTACCAATCTTTGATAAACTGTCGGATCTTTCAACTCCTCACCTTCAGCAGTAAGCTTCAGGTTTGGAATCATAGGTGATAATGACGGTTTGCACCCCAACATCCTAGTGTCTGAAAAAAGATCCAAAACATACTTTCTCTGAGAAAGAACAATACCTCTGCTTCTACGGGCAACCTCAATCCCAAGAAAGTATCGCAGAAATCCAAGATCCTTCACATCGAAGGCCTTCCCAAGGTCTATCTTGACCTGCGCAGTCCCAGAAACATCATCACCAGTAATAATAATATCATCAACATATACCAGAAGGATGACACACTGTCCAGAAGTATTCCGTCGAATAAAGCAGGTATGATCAGAATGACACCTGGTGAACCCCAATCGTATGACTACATCACTGAAGCGAGAGAACCAGGCTCGTGGCGACTGTTTCAGTCCATAAAGAGACTTACGCAGTCGACATACCTTTCCAGCATACTCCCCCTCACCACAAAAGCCCGGTGGTGCATCCATATAAATAATCTCGTCCAGATCACCATGAAGAAATGCATTCTTCACATCTAATTGATGAAGAGGCCAAGAGTACTCCGCAGCCAGAGAAATAATTAACCGAACAGTAGTCAATTTTGCCACGGGGGCAAATGTAGCACCAAAATCACGACCTGGTACCTGAGTAAAGCCCTTCGCCACAAGTCTAGCCTTGTAACGATCAATAGTACCATCCGCAAGAAACTTCAGGGTGTAAACCCAGCGACAGCCAACAGGCTTCACCCCTGAAGGTAAGGAGACAAGATCCCATGTATGATTACGCTGAAGAGCGTCCATCTCTGTCTGCATGGCAAGAACCCACTGGGGCTCCCGCATAGCTTCCGAAATAGAGCGAGGAACCAGCGTATCTGATAAGGCCATAGTATAAGCTCGAAATGTGGGAGACAGATTACCATAAGAAACATAAGCAGAGATCGGATATAAAATCTTTGCGGTCCAACCATATCGATCAACTGGACGGCGATCACGCCTTGGATAACGACGCCCTAAATCACCATCCTCTACTGATAATATCTTATCAGGTAAAGTAACTGGCTCAGCACCTGTAATCTCATCAGTACTAACAACAGGTGCATCAATATGCTCAACAAACTGAGAAGTATTACCTGCATCGCCTGAGGTAGAGGGGATATCAGCAGGGTGATGAGAGCGAGGACAACGAGCATACACCTGCAAAGGAAGAGAGACTGGTAACTCTGTACTGACAGGGATGAGTGACTCCTTTGGAGGAAAAACGGATGACCCTGTAGGGATAGTGATCAATGACTCTGACTCTTGTGGTAATGGAAAATCAAAGGGAGTATCATCAACTGGAGGGGCAGACAAAGGACTGAAAGGAAAATAAGGAATATGCTCAAGAAATGTAACATCTAGACTGTGATACATACGACGCCTAATAGGATCATAACATCGATACCCCTTAGATTGATGACAATAGCCCACAAAGATACAACGAATCGCTTTATCATCAAGTTTATGACGAGTAGGAGACCGATCCTGAACAAAACATGTGCATCCAAAAACACGAGGGGGGACCGGAAAAAGTGTCCGCTCAGGAAATAAGACCTGTAAGGGAGCCTTATGCTGAAGAACACGACTCGGCGTACGATTGCACAGAAAGGTAGAAGTCAAAACAGCAAAATGCCAATAAGATTTTGGTACCCTCATGCCTCTAAGCAGACAACGTACCATCCCTATCAAACTCCTATTTTTCCTCTCAGCAACACCATTTTGCTCAGGAGTATATGGACAAGTGAGTTGCTGAAGGATACCCTGAGAAGAAAGGTGAGACACTAAAGCATCAGACACATATTCTTTGGCATTATCCGAACGAAGAGCACGAACAATGACATCGAATTGTGTCTTAATCATCTGTAAAAACTGAGTGATTATAGGGAGCACATCAGACTTCCTATGCAAAAGGTAGACCCAAGTACAACGGGTATGATCATCTATAAATGTCACATAATATCTGGCACCTGACAGAGCAGTAACGGGAGAGGGTCCCCAAATATCAGAGTGTATTAGGTCAAATGGCTTGGGTGACTGGTGCATGCGAGGAATATAATTGGCCCTAACATGTTTTGATAGGGAACAGATAACGCAATCAAGTTTACCACCAACACAAGCATTACTCAAAGCAGGAAACAACATACATAAATATTTAAAATTTGTATGTCCAAAACGGTCATGCCACAATTGAACAGTTTGTGACGAAAAATCATAACGACAACTACTAGGTAAAATACTAGCATGCAAGCTAGGAACAGAAAAAGACAAAGCAGGTGCAGGTGAAGGAATTGGTGAAACTGGAGATGGATTGTCAAGATAATACAGTCCATCTTTCTCATGTCCCTTGATAATAATCCTCCTGGTACTCAGGTCCTGCAAATAACACGAATCAGATAAGAATACAACCGCATAGTGAAAATCTCTGGCTAACTGATGTACAGATAATAGATTCATGGCCAACTTTGGCGCATGAAAAACCGAATGTAATGTAAGGCCATCTGGGAGACGGACTGTACCCCTACTAACAATAGGGGCATGTGTTCCATCTGCTAACTGAACCTGTGTATGTAATGGCTCGTCAAAAGTGGTGAAGTGATGGGCCTCACCTGTCATGTGACCATTCGCACCCGAGTCCAACATCCAAAGGGGAGATGAACTGGCACAAGCGTGAAAGGCACGAGATATACCTGTAGTGGTGACAGCAGCAGTAGTCAGACTCTGAGAAGTCAGAGCAGACATAAGTATATCTAATCGGGAAGTGATAGCATCCATATCACTTTGCCAAGAGGAGCAGTAGCAGGAGTGGCGGCAGTGGGCGGTGGTACCTCAGCAATAGCAACAGTACGGCTGCGAGAAGGTGGCTTAAGCTCTGGATAGAGCTTCCAGCAAGTAGCCCTGAGATGTCCTGGTCGGCCACAATAATCACATTGACGTGAATCCCCCCGTCTGCGCTGATCTGGGGCGCCCTGACGGCGCTGGTCTGAGCATTGCCTATCCCTGACTAAGGATCCTGAACGGGACCCTACAGCAGCTGCAAGGGCCATCTGGTCAATCGAAGGAGGCAAAGCTGCAACTGAAAGTGATGCAATACGGACTCGACGCTCATGCTGCTCAATCATCCCATACACCTCATAAAGAGAAGGAAGTGTCAACATCGACAAGATCTGAGAACGAGGTCCCTCAAACTCATCACGAAGCCCCATAAGGAACTTGTGAATCCTATCCTCCTGCTCTCGAGTATGCAAGAATGCTGCTCCCTCGGGCTCTATCTTCGGAATAGCAGCAAGAGGACGTAGAGACTCATACTCAAGTCAGCGCTGGGTCAAATAGCCATAATAATCCTGAACGGTCATATCTCCCTGCCGAGCATATGAGAGCTCCTGAGAAAGCTCATAAACACGAACTCCCCGTCCTGACTGAGAATACATCTCTGATAATGCGCTCCATAGCTTCGGAACAGAGCTATGAAACTGGTGGATCTTACAAACAGAGGGCTCCATTGAGCCAAATAACCATCTAAGAATGGCACAGTTTTCAGAGAACCATGCAGAATATCCAAGGTCGGCATCAGCTGGCTTTGGGTGAGATCCCGTCAGCCAACCAAGCTTCCCTACACGGCCTAAGAAAAGCTGGAATGAGCGTGACCACTCAGCGAAGTTACGACCATTCAACAATTGTGCCGTAACTTTTTGAGAGATCACGCCCGGTAATGCTGGTAATGCAACTGTGCTAGTAGGCACTGTATACTGGTCAAACATAAAAGTGGAAGTACCCATAGATGTCTCAACGGTAGAGGTGTCAACAGTAGGGTTCTCAAGTCCCTCAGTAGTAGCCATATCAACAACAATACTAGGGCACCCGTGACAGAAAAATAACTCTAAGATAAATAGAGGAATAAAATAAGGGAGAACAATATACCTTCAGTCGAACAGTAGCGACAAATAGGGAAGGTCCAAAAAGCTCCCAAATAATCAAGTCACGGTGCCCAGAAATCCAAAATATATAAATAAGTGATCTACTGCATCAAGGGCAGATCAACAGAAAAGAGGATCCGCTCCCTCCCAAAAAAGTCCTAGAATAAAATCACAACGAAAGTTGTGACCCAGCAGTGGGCTGGACAATGATCTAGCAGTAGGAGTGGTTTTATTGGGTTTATTGGGTTGGATCTATTATTATTATTATATGGAGAATGGGTAAAGGGCGCGGGACAGGATATATATGGCCAGTCGGTTGGACAGTGGGCTGGTTTAGCATATGGTTATGGGCTGGTTTGGCATATGGTTATGGGCTGGTTGTTTGTTTGCTGTCGGTGGTATTTGTCAGTGCAGGTGGGTATTCGATTTTGCAGGTGAGGATCGGTATGGACTGGTTGAACTGGGATGCGGCTAGGGGCTGGTATGGACTGGTATAAGGATAGGCAGTCCGTGTATGGACTGGTATGAGGATGGGCAGTCGGTGGAAGACTGTTTGTTGCCTGGGCCGTCGGTGTATGGATTTTGGGGCTGTCGGTGTGGCCTGGTATGGGCAGTAGGTGGAGGCTAAGGTTGGGGAGAAGGTTAGGGTTTGGGGTAGGGTTAGTGTATGGCTCTGATACCAACTTAGAATAATTGTGAGTAAAAGGAGATACTCAAATTAAGAGTAAAACCCCGTATATATAGGCAAAATATAAAAATCATAGTAAGGGTAAAAAAGGGAAAAGAAATCCTAATAAACCTAGAAAAAAAAATCATAATAAACCTAAACTATCTATACTCCAACATAGTCTAATATTGAAAAGACTGCATTGAATAGTTGTAATTGAGGCTTTCTCAAATAAGCCGTTGAATGGAGCATTCTGCATAAACAACTATAAGCCTTACCAAATCTTACACACGAGGTTTAGTTTCAGTCATGAATCCAAAAAAAAACAGTCCCATTACAAGTAAAAAAAAGACTAACTAAATGGGTGAATGTTTGAAACCATACCTTGTGTTATGTAAAGATGCCAAAAATTGCAGAATGCTAACTTAAAAAAAAATATAGTAAAACCATCCCAAAATTATATTAAGATTTTAACTTGTCATCCACTATAAGAAGTTCCCAGTCTGAGTATTCATACTTCTCACATCATACACTAATACCAAGTTAAAAATTTTGCTTTGTTTTCTCACACTATCTAGGGTATAGCTCAGTAATGGATTCATCATCATTCACAAACCTAGGCATTGATTTGTTTGTGGATTGAGCAGCAGACTCCATCCCTAGTGTTGTATCCGACTTTATACTGCCATGTAAGAAGAATGCAGGTTGTTGAGGCAGTGGCATAGTAAAAGAGTAATTGTTGAGCATAAGAACTACAGATGCCATCGAGGGCCTCGCATCCACATCTTCTTGAACACAGAATAATCCTATATGGATGCACCTAATCACTTCAATTGTTGAGTAAGGACCCGTCAGAGTTGGATCCATGAACTCCAGTGGTGTCCCATCTCGCAAATGTTTCCAGGCCTGCAACCATAGTTTGGCTAAGGTTTAATAAATTTGCAATAAACAGTCTATTTGTATGTATAGGAATGTTGGGCGTGTCTAACGCCCACACCCCGTTGACATTGGACCGACTTAGTTAGCTTTTGAATAACATATACATTGTTTGCACTCACATAGCTCAGAAGGTTGACATCTGATTGAACCAAAGTAGTATTCTTTTTGCCACTGATAATCTCAAGAATTAATACACCGAAACTGAAAACATCGGACTTCACAGAGAACTGTCCATGCATTACATACTCCGGAGACATGTAGCCACTACGAGCAAGAACCATATATTTAACAATTTAGAGCAACTAAATAATGAAAGTTATGAGAAAAGATGTTACTTGAAGATATTATAATTAGCTAATGATATCTCCTTGAATAATATTGCAAAAAGCAAATGTTTATATCTGAGACATTGGAAACTTACTATGTTCCGACAATTCTACTAGTATTTCCTTGAGATTGATCCACACCAAAAATTTTTGCCACGCCAAAATCTGAAATCTTTGGATTCATATCCTCATCCAATAGTACATTGCTTGCTTTGAGATCACGATGTATAACTCTAAGTCGAGAATCTTCATGAAGGTAAAGAATCCCACAAGCAATGCCTCCTATAATTTTGTAACGGCTTCGCCAATGTAATTGCCCTCATTTTTCCCAATCTATGTTGATTAAAATCAAAACTGAGGAGCTAGATATAAATAGGTTATCAAATAGTAGAAATAAGGCATATATGTTTATGTTTGTGTGTGTGTGTAGGATTCATAGGAATTGTGTATTGATATTAGACGATTAAATCTTGTGCAAAATCTCAAACTACAAAAAAGAGGGGCCTAACCAAACAGAAAGTAGTCGAGGCTTTTGTTAGGAACATATTCATATATGAGTATCTTTTCTTCTGCTTCATAGCGAAACCCCAAAAGCTTTACAAGATTTTTGTGTTGCAATTTTGCCATCAAAACGATCTCGTTCTGAAATTATGTTTCTCCTTGACCAGAGCTTCTAGATAGCCTCTTTACAGATATTTCTTGTCCATTAGCAAAGACACCCTGCAATATACAGTGATAAGTTACAAATGAAAATTTTCGGTTTCTACTCAAGTATATGTTCATATCACTAGTTTTATGCTAGCAGTCAGTTACCTAACGCAACTCTTATCTTTTAGTCGAGCTTGAAGTGGGCTGTGCATAATATTTCTACTAAAGTTAAATGCCTCTAAATACTCACCTTGTAGACCTCCCCAAACCCGCCTTGACCAATCTTATTTTCATAAGAGAATTTATTTGTGGCAGCTTCAATGGTGCCCATATCAAATTGCAAGGATTGTACACTTGTAATGTCGTTCCCAACTGCAAAACCACACAGCAAAATTGTTGGAATTTGCAAATAATACTACTGCAAAAGCATTAGCGCGAAACCATATAAATCGATGATAAGATCAAGTCGTTCTATCTTTTACCATTTTCTTTTTCTAGAGAATTGTACTTTCTCCTTTGTTTCCCAACTAGGAGGCAAAGGCCTATGGCCAAAAGTGCCAAAGACGCAACTATTGGAGCTACAAGGGCAATAAATGTGTGTTTTGAAATCTTCCCTTCACCTGTAAAACCAAAAACTTAATAACAATTTACTCAACAAAAAAACATACAACTACTTTTATTACGTTTTATTTCCTATTCATTTGGCACATAACTATAGTATAGGTGACATAAGGACTCTGATTAGTGCCTTTATCAAACGTTGAATTCTAGTAAAAATTTCCATTTCAGTATGAAAAATTATTTGCTTAGACATGGGCACCAAATTAGAATGTGAGAAAATCTAATAGACAATTTACTCATATAGGCTGTGATTCGAAGTTTTACCTCCTGAACTAGTTGCTCGTGTAAGTGGTGGTGCTCTAGCTGTACTACTGTTGAATGGGAACATCATGTTACTGCGGTAGAATGGGAACATATCGTATCTGAGATTGCAACTTGCATGCAAAACTCTAGCACGTGGCTTTCCATTACAGCAGCCTGCCAGAACACCTATACACAATCGGAGGCATCGGTAACAATCAATCCCGGATAAATCTGGTGTGCATTGCGCTAGGCCGTATATATTTAGAAGGCTTGAGAAGTTAGCCTCTCCAGTTGCAAACCTGGTAACGTTTTGATCATCCAAAGGTTGATTGCTGGATGCCCGAGTTGCTAAGCCATCCATAATACCTCCCAGCACTTGTGCGAAGTGATTAGGTTCCGTGACATCCGATCCATACCAGAACCATTCCCAAGGTGCGTCACCCATTGACCCGACAAAGGACCGGTTATCATAACGCAACATGCACTCATCATACCAAATATATGCCACTTCATCTCTGGGGCACCTCTGGACTAAATCTTTCCCAGCATTCACCACACAGTCATTACAAACTTCAATGGTAACATCGCCTCGACAGAGAAACAGGCCAATAGCCAGACTAGAAGCATCATCGCCGACGGTAGCAGTATAAAACCATTTGTGTGCACTGTTAGAAGAAAGAACAGAGAGGAGGAGATTGAGATTAGATTGAAAAGTGCTATTGGGAGTGTAAGTGGTTGTGTTAATGCATGTATGATAGACAAAACTAGGGGCAGCTTCAATATTGAGAATCAGCAACCAGAGGCTAGTCACCACCACTAAGGCCTTGGAGGAAGGCATTGAGACGCAGATGCATCGGTCGTGGCGTCTCAAAATTAGTATCAATACTTTGAATCATACTTGGAGATACCAAAGGATTAAGAAAATATCATGGTGCTAACAAAGATTATTGATGAAAGTGCCTTTCTATAGATCTAAAATCCTATATATAGATATCAATTTTTGGAGGAGTAGGGGCGTTACCATCAAAGAAAGCTGGAGTGAAGTGAAAAATTCAAATCATTGCCGTGCTTGACCCAAAAAAAAAAAAAGTATTGCCGTGGATTGAAAGGCATAGAAGATTCTTTAGTCTCTAGGTCAAGGTCAATAAAGTTTATTTTTCTTCCGAAAATTTTGCGTGAGTTATACAAATCAGTTGATGCAGGGGCAGAGCCACAAAGTCATGCAGGTGGGCACAAATATTTTAATAAACTAAATTTTTTTTTTTTTACGATCAATAGAAATAGGACAATAATTTATATTTAATTACATCCTATTTAATACTTAAAAATTTATTAAACCCAACATTCTAAAATTTGGTAAGCCTAATATATACAAACGATACCAATTTTTTTTTAACAAAATATAGGCTAATTAAAATTATTTAAAATTGACTTCGGTGCATTTTGATACTTTGAAATCATTGGATAACAACTTTATTATTCTTTATATACACTATCATTTTATCACTTTGGTATTTATAATTCATTCGATCAATTATACAGTTCAATGTACACTCTATAATTTCTACCATAATTAACAAAATAAATATTAAAATTACAAGTAAACTAGCGAATATATATATGATATCTTTTTTAGTCTTAAAAAATATAAAATAACTCTAGTATATTCAAAATTTATCTAGATAGGTACATAACATGTCCAAAATGTGTCAAAAAATTCTTATTTGTTTGATATAAGTGTACACTAATTAATGTGCCAAAAAAATAGGATGGGCATAATTAAAAAAATTAAAAAATACTTGAATTACATATAGATAATGTTAATAAAAAAAATTGAGGGTGGACATGTGCCCCCAGGCAGATGCTGACTCCGGTCACGCTCTCTATTAAACTCATCAACTGTTTTAGGAATGACAAAAAAATCCAAGGAATTGAGGAAGGAGCTTTACTCATGTCTTTCAAGTGGATCAAAAACTTTGGGCCTATTTGGTTTGTATTTCAAAAAAAAGTATCCGAAAATAGTTTTTGAGAAGAGTTTTAAGAAAATGGTTTTAATATTTTTTGAGATAAAAAACTTGTTTGGTTAGATGATTTCAAAAATAATTTTATAATACAAAATATAGTAAAACCTGTTTGGACAGCCTAAATATATATTTGAACAGTAATTCAAACATTAAAAAAAATATAAAAAAATTATTTTTATATTGACAATTTCATAATATATATATATATATATATATATATACTCATATCTAAACATCTAAAATTGTTTTCCTTATTTCCAAAATTTTAAAAGAAAACTCTGTTTCAAAGAAAACTCTGCTTCTTTGACTCAAAATCTTATTTTTTTTCTAAAATTTAGAAAACAAAAATACTAAACAAACAGGTTTTAAGTGTTTTTAAAATTTTAAGAACAAAAACTGTTTCTAGATCACACACCAAACATGACCTTTGTTTTTTAATGGTGGGCCAAAAATTTTATTTTTTTAATAGGTTTGGGTTGGTTGTAATATGTCAAAGATTTATTTTTTTAATAAGTTTTGGTAGATAGTGATGAGCTCAATTTTTTTTGTTTTAAATGAACTTAATTTTTTAATTCTTTTGAGGAAATAATATGGGTCTAACATTTTTATCTTGAATTTTGGGTGAGCACAAATAATATATTATAAAAATATATAATATATATACCTAACTAATAAAAAACAAATCGAGGGGCCCTTGCCCATGCCTCCCTCCGCCCTTGTGTTATGCTTTTATTGGATGAAAAAATATTATTTGAAGCAAGAAAACAAACTAAGTCAACTAAGTGGTTTATTAATTATTTTTTAATTATTAAATAAATTTAATTTACTCTAATATAAATGAATCAAGTATAAATTATATAAATTGTAATATAAACTATTTACATGGTTGACAAGGTTGGACGGGCAACGGTCAATGCTTTGAAAATTATCTTAGTTTGATATAAATTTATGCAGTCTTTCTCACAAGAAATTGTCCTCCAAACTTCTTGACATTCATTAAAGCTTGGATTAATTAGAAAGAAGAGCAATAAATTTTGGACTAAGTAGAAAAGATCAAGATCCCTTCAATAATTTTTTCTCTATTTTTCTTATTAATAAATCATCAATTATTTATGGTAGACAGATTCACTTAAATACAATGGGTCCTACTTGAATACACGGTAGATAGTCCACAAAAAAAAAAAAAATTAATTGCATCAGAGGTTCTCAAAATATGAAATTTGTTTTATTTTAAGTTCTAAATATTTTAATTACGTCATTTTATTCCCTGAAATATTAAAGGAGTATTGGGGCATTTCCTCTATCAAGTGCTTGACTAAGGGTGTTCATGAGTTGGGTTACCACAGGTCCGGTTATCCCGTTATAAAAAAATAAGCCCGAAACCTGATAAATCTAATAGTTGGCCTGTTCGAACTAAAGTCTAATATCCTTAAAAAGAGGGATTGAATTTACCCCCAAACCCATTACCCAACCCAAGAGCCCGCCAAAAAAAACTTGTTAAAACCCGGCCCAAGAGTCCGTCTGTCAATCCCAGCCCGCCCACCTTTCCTTTGAAAAAAAATTATATTTTTAGACCATTAAATTTAAAACTTTGAAATAAGTCTCACAATGTCGGAATTTGAAGTTTTAAAATTTTAGATATTATAAATAATGTATTATTTTCTTTTTTATATATTAAGCATACAAGTTTTAAAGGAAAAAATAATACAAATGATAAATAAGTGAGTAGGTGTCAACCTAATTGGGTTATATTCATTTTATTGGATGTAGTTCATCCCCTAATCAAAAATAAAATTATTGATTATTTTATTTTTATCCATTTTGATTCAAAAAAATAATTTACACAAATATTAAATTTTAAAAATATTCATAACTTAAAATTTAAACTTGAGAATAAAGTCAAGCTTCAACACGTATTGAACCCGCATTCCTTCAAGTTATGTGATGCAAGTTTGAAAATGCAAACAGTGGCTATAGTGGAGTTGAAAGAGTTCATGTTGAATTTAAGTTTTGGTTAAATTTAGGTTGAATGTTTTAATATTTGAGTTGAGGTCAAATTGACCTTTCAATCTATTTTTTTTTTTTTAATCAAAATGAGCAAGGTAAACATTTTATTAAGTAAGAAATTAAGATTACAGTCAATCAAAAATAAAGTCGTAATCTGGGGGGAGAGCCAAACCAATTCAAGGGTAGCGAATTGTTTAATATAGTGGCTGCAACCCAATGAGCAGCTTTGGTACAGGGTCTACGCTTGTGTAGAAAGTTAAGGTTGTATAACTTAGCATAATGTCTAATGTCTTCAATAATAACACTAATTTTCCACGGAAAAACATCTTCGTTGAAGCTAAGCTTGATTATATTGAGACACTCATTCATAATAGTCACATTTATGATCAATTAGGCTTCAGCAAGGAGGCAAGCTTGTCTCACGACCTCTCAATCTATTCAATCAACTCGAGTTGCATTCCTACATTCATCTTGTGGAGTTGATATAAAGCAATAGGTATTTGTGAATTTGATCTTTGAAGAACTATTGAAAAACTTCCCACGTCAAACAAGTGACATGAAGAACAAGCACCTTGAATAAACTTCGAATAAATAATTTGGAATAGCTCTAAGAGAAAACTCGAACTTAAAACCTTCAATTTAATAAATCGAAACTTGTTGTTATCAATTTATTTATTTATCTATTGGGTTTTATATATGTAAACAACCATTTTTTTTCATAGGGTAAATTATACTTATACTTCCTCACATATTATTTTAGTAAAGAGACACGCCCTCATGTTTCAAAAATTACATGAAAAACCCTTGAACGCATGTGACAACCGCACCCCTTTCGTATGCCAGATGTCAAAACAAATACAGAAAAAAATGACATCATCAACAAAATTTAAAAAAATATCCAAAATACCCTTCTACCAAATGAAAGACTATAATAATCCACTACCAAAATGTGAAAGGGCTCTCACATTACGGTTTTTAAATAATTAGCTAGAATTACACGAATTATTATTCTGAAATTCTTAAAATTTTATTATTTGATTTCTAATAATTTACAAATCACCAAATTTAGAAAGTTACTAATTAAAATTGAATTATTATTTAATTTCAAATTATCAATGTCATTAACCACTCAAGTCATTAATTAATTAATCAACTAATTATTCAATTTCAATTAATTACTAATGGATTTACAAAAAAAATGGTCAAAATTAATCAAACACCACCAAACTCTTTTTCTGGAATACATCTTCATCTACAATTTACCAATGCCATTAACCACTTATGTCATTAACTACTTAATCAACTAATTATTTAATTTTAATTAATTACATCAACTAATTATTCAATTTCAATTAATTATTGATGAATTTACAAAAAAATGGTCAAACACTCCAAACCCCATAATCTACTAAATTAATAATTTAATTTTCACCATTGGCCATCATCCTCCCGCTACCCTTCACCACTGGTTCCATCATTCAAAATTGGTCAAAATCCCCTTCCTTCGACTGCCCATTTTCCTCCCATAACACCAGCACCGCTACCACAAACCGCAAAACCACAACTGCAACAGACATTGTTATCATTGCAACAGACCGCCACACACACCACCGTCATTACATCGGCACCACTACACACAAACCCCATCTACCAGCATCTTTACAAACACGAAGATAATCTGTTCTCCACCTCTGTTTTCGTCTCCACTCTGGCTCCAGAACCGGCATTGCCACTACCTTTTCCTCCACACCCTCTTTAATTTTCATCTCATCTTTAACTTCTATTGAAACTTCATCAATTTTCACTGATTCTTCAACGATTTCGGGCTGGTTCTTCGCTTTGGGTGTAAGATATATATATTTAGAGAGAGAGAGAGAGAGAGGGAAGGGGTTGGGGGCAAAGAGGACAACAAAGATTAGGGTTAATTTTAGGGATAGGGCATGGGGTTTGGGTTTTAGTTTGTTGTGAAAGGTGTAAAATAGTCTTCTTATCAAAACTATTAATTTCGTCTAACTATTGAGGTCTCAGTATAATTTTGAAACGTGAGGGGTATTTGTGTAATAAAATCAAATGTCAGTGGCATTAATGTAATTATCCTTGTTCATATTTACAGCGTGGGATGCCTGTGTAATAAAACTAAATATCAAGAATTTTGGTGTAATTTATCCTTCCTTTATATTTACCAAATTGAAGTGAAATTCATACTATAAAAGGAAGGTAACTGAAAAAATTTTGATCGACTATTATATCCTTATTAAAATTCATACTATTAATAAAAGGAAAGTAAATGAAAAACTTTTGATTGACTATTACATCCCTATTAAAAATGTTAAAACCAACTATATCCTTATGTATTTCATTATTAAATATTGATTAAATATTCAAATGACCCTTCATATACTTCCACTTTTCACACAAATTATTGTTCCTTGTAGTGTACATTTACTTATTTCACAAGTTGATGAGAGTCTCTCCCAAATTCTTTTCATCAACCATTTAGTTTACAATACAACCATTAACTAATTCTATTTTTTCAACCACTTTATTGTCACTTAATTTCCTATTGATTCATTGAGACACTTGTACATGATTGTTCAAATTCTAGTATATAAAAAAATTATTTTTTTACCTTCAAATAATTAGACTTTTAGTCCTTTCTTCAAATACATACCGTAAAAGCCTCTAATTTGTTTTATTTATTTTTTGACTTTTCAAATTCTAACTTAATATTGATTTGTCGAACTTTTTTATTTCATACACATCCTTTCTTCTTTTATTTCTCTTTTCACCAACTAATTAATCTCACTTTTTGTGCTTATTTTTGTATTTTGTGTGTGAATGTGTATGTTCCATTTATTTTTCAATTCTAATTAAGCTTTATTCATTTTGACAGTGAAAAAAACTCAACATCTAAGAGTGGTGGATAACATATGAAGACGAGGACCTAACATGAGGTATGACCAAAATTTGCATAGTTTTGTTCAATCTCACTATTTTGTATTGATTTTGACTAGATAAATATTTGAAGAATTGAGCAAGTTTAGTAGATTTGGTTAATGTAGATATAGGCTCTCAAGAATATATGATCAAGCACAAAAACAGAGAAATAATTTATCAAAACAAAAGAATATTGCTATCTACTAAGATGTGCAAATCCTTGATACTAAGACAATATAAACTTTATATATCTATCTATTGTTTTGTTTAATATAACATAACTATTAGGCATGTTCATGCACTCATTTCCTCATAATTTTAGGAGATAAATTTATTTAGTTTGTTGTTAGTCTTAGTCTTGCTCATTAGACATCTCCTCAAGGTGCAGAGACTATAATAGTGAAGTGAAGAAAAATCTAAGTAGAGAGAATGAGATAACTTCGGCCACCTAGCATTGCATTTAATCAAGGCTATGAAAAAAATGAAGAAAAATTCTTTGCCAAAGGGTTGGTTGCAGAGTCCTAACAACCAGTGTTATCAGAATCGGACCAGATCAGCTGGTTGGACCGGTTCAACCACGAATCGGGACCTAGACGGGTCCGGTTTCCTAATTGGACCGCATAAGGCAATGAACCGGTTATAAACCAGAAAACCAGGCGATTTTTGTAAAAAACCATGAACCGGCGATTTTATAAAAATCGGACAGTTTAATACCCATTAAAAATTAAATTACATAAATAAATTAAACACAAATTTGTACAGGGATTTGAGGCTTTTTTTTGCCCTAAATTGTAGAAAAGAAGGCACCACCACCACCAAACAACATCAAGGTCTTAGGCGACTTCTGGACTTCGACTGTAATCAGTGGCATCAACCACAACGATTAGTGACCCGGGAGGGATTTTCGACTGCGACCAACGATCTTTGACTGTGATCAGCGAACCCAAACTACTATCAGCCACTACGACTAGCGAACCCAACATACCCAGACTCCAATCAACGACTCAAGTGAACTTAGCGAACTCAGGCGTCATCTCCTCCCTTTAAGGTAAAAACTTTCTTTCATATCTTATACAATAAAACTATGGTTTGTGTTTTTGGGCATAGTATGATCTAACTAGGTTTGTGTTTGTGTGTTTTGACTGAGTCTGTGACAATGTGACTACATCTTTATTTTTAATTTTTTAGTATGATTTGTGATGTTTGTTTAATTATTTGATGTTTAATTCTGCACATTGTTGGGTGATTTTGCACATTGTTAGGTGATTTTGCATTTTTTTGGGATCTAAGACAGTGTGACTACAAAATCAATGTATTTTGCACATATTTTATTTTTTTTAGTTAAATTATTATATTTTATAATTATTATATATATTTTTTTATTTTTTTATTATATGGCCGGTTAGACTAGTGACTCACCGGTTGAACCATTGACCCAATTCTCTAACCAATTCGATCTGATAATATTGTTGACAACCTCATAATTTTAATTAGAAATTCATTTTATTTTTTAGATGATAGAAAATAAATGAAATCGAAACAAAACATTTAAATTTTTTTTTCAAGAAATTTGAGGGTATTAAGCTAACATTGATAAAAAGCTTAGGTGTTATTTTTTTTAAAATATGAAAACCAAATTATAATTTAAAATAGTATACGTACAACGCATTACGCGTGTACACTAACTAATATATAAAAAGAGAAAATCGTTTGGTTATTTAAGTTTTGGTAACGGGTTGAAATCGGGTCAAAACGACCAATTTCCCCACCCCTCCACCCACTCCTATTCCCAAAACCCTAGAAAAACCCTCTCCCTCTCGCTCTTCTGAACCATCAGTGACTCACCTCTCTCTATCTCCCCCTGTCTCTAACCCTAAGCCCTAGTACTGAACCTAATTGATCTGTGAAAATGTCGATGTCGAAGAGCTCGAAGATGCTTCAATACATCAACTACCGCATGAGGGTCACAATCCAGGACGGTCGTCAATTAGTCGGCAAATTTATGGCCTTTGACCGTCACATGAACCTCGTCCTTGGCGACTGCGAAGAGTTCCGAAAACTACCTCCGGCCAAAGGCAAGAAGAACGAGGATCGCGAGGAACGTCGTACTCTCGGCCTCGTCCTCCTCAGGGGCGAAGAGGTAATTTCGATGACCGTTGAAGGCCCTCCTCCTCCCGACGAGTCCCGTGTTAAAGGGCCCGGTTCTGTCCCGTCCGGGCCAGGTATTGGTCGGGCCGCTGGCCGTGGCGTTCCCACCGGACCTCTTATTCATGCCCAGCCCGGTTTATCTGGGCCGGTTCGTGGGGTAGGTGGGCCAGCCCCCGGAATGATGCAGCCGCAGATTTCTCGGCCGCCGGTGCCGCAGATGTCGGCGCCGCCTATGACTTATCCACAGCCACCAGTGATGCGGCCTCCGACCCAGATGGGCCCGGTTATCCTGGGCAGGGGCCACCTCCCATGGGAAGGGGCATGCCGCCACAGTTTGCTCCAAGACCCGGTGGGCCACAGCCAGGGCCGTACCCAATGCCACCGCCCCAGTTTGCACAGAGGCCAATGGTTCCGCCCCCTCAGATGATGAGGGGACCACCTCCCCCGGGGTCGAGACCTGGGATGCCTGGTCCACCTCCACATCGCCCTGGGATGCCGCCTCCACCTGGTGGTGGTGTTCCAGTCTATGGTCCGCCTCGTCCTGGGATGCCGCCTCCACCGAGTGCTCATCCACAGAATCAGCCACCACAGCAGTAATTTTGTAAGATGGTTCAAAATCCAATCCTTTCATTGAATGAAATATTTTTTTCAAATTATATTACGTACGGTATAATCTTTGCTTCAATTTGGTTAGATGTTTCATAATGCTGTCCATTTACTTTGTAATCTTGTTTGTTGTAGAAATCGAGTTGTTTTAGTATACTTGAAGCTTATGAGTTATGTTGTATTTAGTTGCTAAATGGTTTTTGGATAACCAAAGGTCATAATGTATATGATGAAAACTACTGGAAACAATCAAATCTTTGGCTTGGATAGTTTGTGATCAAATCTTCCCTCAGGTTGATTTCCACTAAGTCGAGACTGGAGATTGTAAGGTTGTTCCATAAATTATATGTGCAAGACATTAATGATTATTAGCGTGGTGAAATGGAGCTATTTTCTGGTTGAGTGCAAAAAGTGTTGTGCTAATAACCTTGTCCATTGTTATGTGTATATCTGGTCCCTCTAGTATCCTTAGTGACCTGGGAACAAAGTATTTAATTATTATTTTATTGTGTAGAAATATCACCTCATGATGCTCAACTAGTGTCAAGACTCATTCTTTGAATTTGTTTTATTGCCATTACTTGTGTATTTCTTCTTACTTGTGTCGTCTTATGGAAAATCGAGAGTAAATGTCTTAATGTGACGGATGTTGATGCCAGGCTAAATTTTTTTATGACTTCTTAAGTACACGGTTGAAGGACTACTTACATTTATAGCTTGTAAGGTTTTTGTATTGAAACACCTCGAAAAAGTACCATACACCATAAATTGATGGTGCAAATTATTTTACTGTTACCGTGTTGCATAACAAGCACCAATATCTTGAAAACTGTAATAGACCAATAGTTGAGTTTTTCTGAAGTTTTCTTCAGTTCTAATTCATAGTATTCATTTGGCCTTCTTGTTGGTGGTATCCCCTATGCCTTTCCTTGTACGTGTCTCACTAGTCTCTTTGACAAAGATTCACTATGTAGACCAATTTGCATCATAAATTGATGATGTAGATTATTTTATTGTTACCTGTTGTATAACAAGAACCGATATTTTGGAAGCTGTAGTAGACCAGTAGTTGAGTTTTTTTAAGGTTTTCTTCAGTTCTAGTTCATAGTATTCATTTGGCCTTTTTTGTTGGTGGTGTTCCCTATGCCTTTCTCACTAGTCTCTTTGACAAAGATTCATTACTAGGTATATAAGTTGTTAATTAATGTATTTCCTTTTAAGTTGGAACTCGAATTTGACACGACACCCTAAGGTCATCTCCTCCTCCTTTTGCTATTAGCTTACTTAGCATTTGTGTTAGAGTTTAGTTGCTTCCTCTAATAGCAAGCAATATGATGGGAAAAAGCAAATCATATGCAAGATGTTGTTTAACCTCAATGCATTTGAATCACCTTAGTTACTTGTTTTTTATTTCATTTCAATTTGAGAGTTATTGCTTACTATATATGTAATATATTAAAATAAAGGAAATTGCCACATAAAAAAAAGGAAAACTTATTTTTAAAAAATGTAAAAGAAAAAGAAAAGTTAAGCACAAGTTAAATGTTTTGGAAATTTTGAATTATATGTAACAAATGATTTTTTTAATTTCATTGAATGTATCTTTTCTATCGTTAGTGATGAAATTGGATCCCTTATTCTTCCTTGTCCACAATGGAATTCAAACAAAGAATCGAAATATCGTTTTGAAGTACTGTTTCGGTCAACTCAAAACGGAAATGTAATGGAAACGCAGAAAAAATATGAAAATACGTGGAAACACGTAGAAACACAAATACAATCCATTTATTTATAAAGATAAGTTAAATAATTGATTAATTCAACATATTTATTAGGTTAACATCCATTTATATAAGAATAAATTTAAATTGTTGAAAAAATTCACATGTATAACACTTTTAAATTAAAATATTATCCAATAAATAATACTAACACTTCGTGCAACATATTATTATAATACTAATTTATTAATTTAAATTGCATCTTCAAATTAATAAATAATATTATTTCATTAATATTAAGATCATTGTATACACAATTTGTACACACACAAATACTTAATTATAGATATCTAACAAATAAGGTATAATTAATAAAATGACTTGCAATTATTTAATATACCAATTTAACAAATAATAATAACATAAAAGAATAATTACACAAAAGAAAAAAAATTAATGAAGAGTATTAAATGAAATTAATGGTACTTATGTATACTTAAAAATTAAAAGTTATAATGTAGTGGGGTACTAAATAGAATTTTTCATACTTATAACAAAAAATACAAAATACAAAATCTAGAAATTCTCAAAGAGTCGGTCGTGACTCTCTCTCACCCACGACCACAGACAGAGAGAAGAGAGAAAAGCGATGGCGATGGCGATGGCGATGGGCGATGTGATGTCGATGCCGATGCCACAGAAAGAGAGAGAAGAAGAAGAAGAACAACAACAACATACCTGGTAGCTTGTGGGTCGTGGATCGCAGCTCGCAGCGATGAAGACCTAAGCCTCAAGCCCTAGATTTGCGTAAAGAGAGGCTATATCTGCTCAAATTTGGACTTAATGTGGAAAGTGATTGAACTCTTCTCCTTCAATTTTTGTTGTATAGTCTGTATCTTTCTCTCTCTCTTCGATTTCGCCTAGGTGTGCCTTTCTCTCTCTCTCTCTCTTTCTTCGAAGACCTGGACCTGTGTACGTGTGATTTTTGAAAAAATCCGAGATTTCTGTGTACAAGTGATCTTTGTTTTTTTCTCCTTTTTTTTTTTTGGCTTGGAGGACTTTGGTCTGGAGTGTTGTCGAATGTATACATTGTTGCATTGAAACGGTACTGTTTCGACCGAAATAGTCCGACACAGTAACGGTTTGACAAAAACTTTGGAATTTTAGGATTCAAGCTATATTTCGAATAGGTGTGTTTAAAATCCGAAACGTTTCGGACGAATCGACACGACGTTTCGATCGTTAATTCAAACCTTCGAGCTTGCTTCTTAATACTCATACCTTTACAACAATGAATGTGAAATTGCAGCATGGTTAACATTAGATAAGAACCATGGCCCATGACTTTGCCAACTGGATGATGAAGATAGCTAAGGAAATTGGATCTCACAACAGATATATTCCTACTTAAATAGCTCTGAAAAACCTCAAATTGCAATCATTTCGAATCTTCTTTAGCTATATGTCATGTTTCCATTTTGGGGACTACTTATCTTGCCAATAGCACATTATATAAAAAGAATACAAGTTCTTGAAAGCATTGGAATTGCAAAAAACTGTATCATTTGATGCATACCTTGGCCACTAAATCTTTACATGAATTTTTGTGGACTTCATTTTCTCGTTTTTATTAACATCAGTCATCCTTGTTTTTGATTAATAGACTGTTGCTCTTCAATTCGAAAACTCACTAGTTGATTTTCTTCTAAAATTAAGCATGCTTTAGGAAACATAATGATCATCTGGCTAAGACTGCCAACTATATTTGTAGCAGGTCCTGTTATTAAGTTGAATTGTCAGTGTGATTTTAGTACCCTTGAATATGTATAGCTGCAGATAAAGAAAAACCCTAATAGTCAGACCTCAAAACCATCTTCTCACACAACTTCTCACAAGCCTCACTTTCCAAGAATGATAAATAAAGCAAAAGGAAATAGAAATCATCGGACGAACAAACCCTTAAATGCTAATGAAATGTGCACTTGAAATCTTAGCAAGAGACCTCATTCTAACCTACTCTCATGCTTCCCTATCATGTTTTGCTTTCGATTTGTGTGTATGTAAATCCTTGTGCTTTTTTCTTTGTTTGGATAATCAACAAAAGCTTTTCGTTAATAATGAAATCAACTTACTTGAGGGGTAGAAGTCCTTCAATTATACAAACATAAGAACCTAGAGTAGTAAACAAAAATTACAATTTGCAAACAGATTTCCAATCCACCCTAATTAAAAACAAAGGAATTCCCGCAAAAACGAGGGCACATAGAAATCCAAATGATGCCAAAAAGCGAGTTCTTTCCCACAAACAATCCATTTCACCCTTATCTTCGAATATTCGTGCATTTCTTTCAAGCAAAATACTCTTAAACAATAGCCCAAATCACACATCTCCAAAGGGATTTGGCTTCTTACTCTTAACGAGACCACAAAACTCAATTTGAAACATCACAATGCAAGATTTGGGCGCAATCCAACACATCTCTACCAAACCAAAAAATTTACTCCATAGAAGGCCCTAACTAGTCACTCGAAACCCTGCCCTTTACCCTGTGCTGTTTTCCTTTAGTTGCCCCCCACCCAATGGCCAAAAAATGTTGCAGTCAATAGCCTTTACCATACACACCCTTGTCGGCAAGCTACCTCTGCCTACCTCATCTATAGGCATTTCTTTCTATTTGTTCGCGCACGAGATCAGATCGACTACTCTACTACCATTATGTCGAAGGTCTTTTCTTCGCTTCAATAGGATGGAAAAATGAATAGCTTATTCATAATCTTAGAGGCCCTGCACCTCTTCATTTAATTGCTCTGGCATAAAGAAAAAAGGCCAAGAAGAAATAAATGATCAAAGAGAGATGTGGTTTCTGCCTTTGAAGCAAATCATTAGCATTTTAGTCTAAAACAATAATTTGATCTCACTTAATCTAAGCAACATAGCATCAAGCCCCAACACGAACTCCCTCGTAGTCTCTATTCCACCTGGTCCTACAAAAACTAAAGACTACATCATTCCTCAAAGGTCCTACTTCTTTCTTGACCCATTCAAGTCATGAATGTGACCTTTTGAATTAGAAAACATGGCCTTTGAGACCTTTTCTTGGGTTGATTGAAGAGCTACTAACAAAAAAAAAGGGCAAAGGCAGGATTGACAATAAAATAGCCATGGATGGATGGTAAGACCGGAGACCAGAGCATGTCGTGAAAGAAGAAAATATTCATTTTTTTTTTTGAAAAGACAGAGATGAATGTGGACAGAGCACATACCTCAAACCGATCGATTAAGCCTATTGTTGTAGAGTTTTTCGGAGAAGTATTTAATGAAATTTATTCTAGTCCCTATTCCACCAGGTCCTACAAAAACTAAAGACCGCATCATGCCTCGTCTCAACAAAAAAAAAAATCTAGAAACCCACCTTAAAATTTTGACCATGCATTTCCGCTTAGAACCTAAAGATGAGATTGTGATGTAGTCCATAAGTTGTTCATGGAAAGACAAATTCAAGGATGCAACAACCTATGGAATCTGGCTTGCAGCTAAAACAAAGACCCCATGGAACCTTGCATATATTAGAGTCTTATTTTTTAATGAGTAATGTTATTTGGACTTAAAAATTTGACTTAATTTGTTGACCTAATAATGTGATTTCATTGGAACTATTAGATTAACACCAAATTCTAATGTTTGATAGGGTCCATAGTCAATCCAAAGGTCATAATGAATTAAGTCAACAAATTAAGGTAGTAAATTAGGTCCCAATAGCATTATTCTTTTTTAATTATTTTGAGTTAAATTGTTGGTATTATTAATTTTGTGTCTTTCTTATATTTTTTTAGAGACGGGTATTTTTTTATTTTTTAGATTTGCTGGAATGGATCATAGTTCGACTCGTGGGTCATTTTTTGAGTTAAATTTTAGTGTTGGATGTTCTAGAGTCATAGTTATAGTTTATGTTAGTTCCATACTTTTTAAGTAATTTTGAGTCTATGGGGTCCTCATTGCATTTGGTACGTGGTAATGTTTTCACATGAGAATGGAATGAAGTGGGGAATGAAATGAGCATAAGAATGGAATGTGATGTACATTATCATTCAAATGTTTGACAGCAATTAGGATTTAGTGCTGGAATAGAATTAAAAATCTACTCAAATATTTGGATAATTCCTAGACTTAGGCTCGACCTTACCCTGAGTCGATCCCAGACCTAGACCCGGACCTAGACAGATTCAACCCTGACCTCAAACCCGAATCTATGACTCGGACAATGACCCAACCCCCAGACTTGAGCTTGGACCCGACCTCGAATTTTGACCTAGACCCTGAACTTGAACTTGGATGGACTTGACTCCCTAATCCCAGACTCGGACCCATGACATCGGACTCGGGCAAGGACCTATTTCTCGGACTCAGACAAGGACTCGAACCTGCCCTCGGACCTAGACCCTATGATGTAGGATAAGGTGCAAGGTTGGATCTATCTTGATCTTGACCCAATCTTATAATAAGCCTAAATATTATAAATCATAGATATCCAACCTGAGTCCAACTTCTAAAAGTATCTAGAAGGATATTAATGTGAGTTGTTGGAAGATAATGAAAGTATTAATGTGAGTAGGTGAAGTTGGTAGAGATATTTGAAAAATGTATTAAATTAGGTAGTTAGGAGAGATAGAGTTGTTATAAGTAGTTTGATGCATTAAATATAGGTAGTTGCGATATGGTAGAAGAGCCTCATATAAAGGGTACTTGTATAACCATTTGAATCATTCAAGTTTCAATATCAACATATTTTGAGAGTTCTTTTGTTTTCTTTGTGGATTCAAAGTGTTGGACTTGGAAACGGGGATTTCCTAGTGTCCCTTCATCTACCGCTGCGCCAATTGATATCAAAGCTTTAACTGACCTATCATGATGACTAATCCACTTGGTGGTGACAATCTTTTTTATAATGGTGATCATTCATAAGAGGTTCTTATGAGAGCTGAGTTCTTGTATTTCTAATGACAACAACAACAACAGTTCCAACAATTCTTGCAAGAGTTACGGGTTATGGTTACGGTATAGAACAACAATAGAGCTCGTGTTCAACCTTTTAAAGATCTTCTTCCTGTCTATTTCATGGCATACCTGTTCGTGCAGTGATAATGAAACGAGCATCAGCGTGGTAACGTTGCCGGCTATATGAATCCTGACCTGCACCCGAGCATCTACGTCCAAATCTACACCTGAGTTCTCAACCTATCTAACTGGGTTTTCACACGTGTGGCTAGGTGAATGGTCTTGGTCAAAGAATACAAGGTTTGTAGTGAAACCTTATCCTAAATAGCAAAACGCAAGCCTCCGATAAATCAAGCAATTTTATGGGACTCGGTTTTATTGAGATTATTGCGCGAAGAAAGCTACTGGAACTAAGGATCAAAATATCGTTTTGAAATGGTCGAAACGTCCGAAACGTTTCCGTTTTCAAGGAGACCGAAACGAAACAGTGATAGAATTAAAATTATGAAATTTTGAAGTATTCCATAATGTTAAATGTATTATAATATTTCAATGCATTTGCACAATTATTTTTGGAATGTTTTAAAATATTTTAAGATACTTTAATATATTTTCATCAATATTTTAGAAAAATAATTTTTAAATTTTTTATTTTTTTCATTATGTTTTCGAAACGGGTCGAAACATTTCTGAAACACGTTGAAATGTTTTCGTGTTCTATGTGATCGAAACAATACACCAAAATGATATTTTGATCCTTGACTGAAACTCCTTTGTGAATGCTTGAATAGATCTATTGCCCTGTTGCAACAATAAGATCTACTCAAAATTTGGGGAGAAAAACCTCGACCTCAGCAATCTTTTCATTTTTGGGCAAGCATAAATCGGATACCAATCCTCTCTGGTGCGAGGAAGTTATATCTATTCCCACCAGGAAGAAGCCCTTCCTTTCAACTTGTAAGCCATCAGTTTCACCTTCTTCTCGTCTGGAACGTCCATATAGTCGAAGAATCTATCCACTTTAGCCAACCAATCAAAAAAATCCTCAATATGAAGATGACCATTAAAAATGGGCAGGTAAACTCTCATATGAAAATCTCTAAACTCACGGTCAAGATTCCTATAGTCGACAGTGTTACCATGCATATGCTCGTCATCATCATCGCTGCACGAACATGTATGTCACAAACATTCTGTCTTGCTGGATGGACAGGAAGACGATCTTGAAGGGGTTTAACACAAGCTCTATCATTGTTCTGTACCCTTTCTCGACCAGGATCTTGGTTCGGATCCAATGTCAACTGAGTAACCATAGCCCACAACTCTTGCAAGGATTGTTGGAACTGTTGTCGTTGAAAATCCAAGAATTTAGCTCTAGTAAGAATCTCTTCCGTATGATTAACGTCATACGGAAGATTGTCACCACCTTATGGATTAACCATCATGTCAAGTCAGTTAAAGCTCTGATACAAATTGACGCAGCGGTAGACGAAGGGACACTAGGAAATCACCGTTTCCAAGTGCAAAGAACACAAACACTCTTAATCCACAGAGAAAATAAGAGAAACTCTCAAAAATATTAATACTAAAACTTGAATGATTCAAATTGTTATACAAGGACCCTTTATATAGGGTTTTTCTACCATCTCCTAACTACCTATGTTTAATGCATCAAATCACTTATAATAACTCTACCTCTCTCAATTACCTAATTTAATATATTTTTTAAATATCTCTATCAACTCCACCTACTCACATTAATACTTCCATTATCTCCCAACTATATCTCCCAACTACTCACATTACTATCCTTCTAGAAGATGGGTTTAAGTTGGATATCTATGACCCATTATATTTGGCATTATTATTAGATTGGGTAAAAATCAAGATGGATCCCAACCTGCACCCACCTTGTTCTACATCACCCGACCCCAATTCCGAATTCAAACTTGATCCCCAGACCTGACCCGGCACCCCATAACTCACCCCAGATCCCGACCTGCCCAGTTTCGAGTTGATCCTAACCTTGACCCAGACTAGACCAGAGTCACCAGACCTCTGGGCCTAAACCCCAAACCCAAACCTTGCCCCAGACTTGAACTTCAGACCCCAGGTGGTGGCGATGAGTGATGATAGTTAGGAATTGAAAATATCACCAAATATTAAGGAATGAAAAATCCTATATTAGTTGGATTAGGCATTCCATAGTAATGGGAATGAATTTTCATTACTACATACCAAACATTGAAATGTACATTACTAAGTAATAGTCATTTTATTCCTATATTTCCTTACCATCTACCAAATGCAGTGTAGAGTTTTGAAGTCCTAATCCTTTTGGCATTAGAAAATACTTGGAGGTCTATATATAGAGATGTAAAGCTTTTATTTTTTGAAGAGAGAGATATTTCAGAATTTTTCAACAGTTATATGCTTTGAGGATTATGTGATGCAATTCAGAATCTTAAGTTTGATGCCTAAGGAACCCTACAACTGATTCCCAGTTCTCTTATTCTTTTCTTCTTTTTTTCTATTTTTCTGCAAGTATCCAAGTTCTAAACACCATAATCAAAGCTGATATACTCACCTTTACATCCTTAAACACCACCTACGTAACCTTAACCCTTTCAATCCATCAGCCCCACGAGGCTTTATGCTCAATGTCAATTCAAGGAATTGTTTTTTTATGCACTTTGCTCCAACAGTTGATTTTATCAGTCTAGAGAAGTTTGATGACACAATAAAGAAGATCAATCTCCAAATATCTCTTTATTTCCTCAATTGAAGAAGCGAATGAGGCATCATCTTAAGACTTCTCACAGGCAGCTGCATAGGCAAAGTTCAAGGGCTTTCATACTTCAACGCTTCAATCAGAACGGATCTTCAACTTTCATGAGTGGGTCAGTTAATTTTTCAAGTTTATGTTATTAAATAGTTGTAATGATAAAATTCAACTTTTACATTGATATACACAATTTTTCATTTTGTATCAATGATTCAAATTGGAAAGGAATTATGCATCTGGCTAAGTTATAGAAAAGTTGAAGAGTCCAAAACATAGATAAAATCGTTGGCTGGTAATATTTTGACAAAAGGTGAATTGATAATTTTTAGGTGACAAATACAATCATATAAATATGAGTTAGTTACGTAATTATCTTAAGGGGAAATTTAATTTTTGATTGGTAAATCAAGATTAGAAGAGTCCAAAAGATATAGAAGCCAAATTGGTGTTATTGAATTTTAGTGGAAGTAGGAAGGCTTTAATTGGTGTTTTAATAGGAATATGGAAGGGACTTTTATAATACTGTTTAGGGATAAACAGAAAATCAAAAGTTTTTCAAGTATGTTGACACTTATAAGTATTATATATATACATATAGTATTTTAGCGTCTCTGAACGTGTTCTCGTAGCCTACTTTTTAAAAAAAGTCCGCGTCAATGTGTCTGCGTTGTGTACCTTATTCGTGACCCTTATGCGTGTCTGTCTTCTTAGTAGTAGACAGATATGAGATAACTCATGTAGTAGTAAATTATTGTAGTCGTAGTGTCATGTAGTTATGACTGTTAAAGTAAACTATGTAATTTTGCATATCTTACAAGAACATTCGTCTGTTGCATGTCCTTGCTGTGGCCGTGATCTACTTTTATACAGATCTGTCATGTTGGCGTGTCTCTGTCCATCAATATCTGTTTCCTGAATTTGTGTCTGCTTCTCATTAGTGATTTTCATCTCTCCTGTAACTGGGGCTTTCCTGGTAGGTATGAACTGCATCTAGAATGCTTAAACTTTTTAGTTGGTAAATGAGTTGTGCATTTGGATTTTTATCCCCCATTTTATTAGGTATTAGATTGTTAATATCACTGTCATAGGCTTTTGTCAGTTCTTCTAGTTTTTGTATTAGTTCAATGTTGTTACAACTGTTTTTATGTGGGTGTAGGGCCAATCTTCATGTAAAGATCTTTCAGAGTGCTGATAGTGGTAGATCCTTTGGATTCATCTGTGATGATAGTTGTTGATATTTTTAGCTTTGAAGAATGGTTCAACTGCTCGCTTCTTGTCTTACAAACAAAATTGGTGTCTTCTGCTTAGAACTACATGTATCTTTTTTTGCTCTTGCCATATGTAGTGTTGAGGGGAGTGTTGTCTCTGGAGGCTGATCACTTGATGATGGGAACCAGATGTAAATGCTTAATTGCTTTAATCTATTTTTTTGATAGGATTAATGCTTTCATCTCTTTAAGAACTATGTATCTTTTTGGTGCTCTATGTGAAATGTAGTGTTGATGGGAGTATTGTCTCGGGATTCACTTGATAATGGGATGGCGGAAACCAAATGCAAAGGCATAAATGCTGTAATCTGCTACTTTTTGTGGTAATTATTTCTTTTATTAGCTTCGTTGTGGATGTTAATTATGCTAATGTGCTGATTTACAGCCATGCCTAGGGGGCTTTATGATATGATGCAATCTCTGTTAGAAATTGAGGATGATAGGTCTGTTAACACTGCTAGTAATCACTAATCAGTATTATCCAAGGAAAAAACAGTATGTAGAATACCAAAGAATGTTAAAAATTCTTCACATTGTACTGTTTTGAGAAAAGCAATGGTACCGTTTTTGGGTACCATGGCGGACGTACTTCAATTGGGTTTAGTTATTGAGTTACAACTCAAACAATGAGCAAGTTAAGTGCTAGTTGAGGTCAGGTAACAACTCAAAGATGGTAGGATTGATTTTTAATCAACTCCAGTCGGTTGTATCTAATATATCTTATCACAACTGTGTAATTAATCTCGATTTCAGTAGTAAAATTTGATTAACTTGTGGTATCGTAGCCTGACATGCATAAATTGGCATTAGCATTGTTGGTGTTATGCTGCCTACTGCATTATCTTGAACTTTCTTTAGATGCTAATCAGTGTGTAAGGTCTAAAATTTATGAATAGGGTGGTAAGAAGGACTTTCTTTATAGCATTAGGCCTGGTTGTATAAAACCAATTAGATTTAGTTTAGTTGGTCACTTTTAAAATTCTTTTAACTAAGAGGCCAATGGGTTAAATTTTTGCATCCAATGGCATGGATTGATTTCTCTTATTATGCCCGTCTTTTGAGTTTTTTTTTTTTTAAATTTCTTAATGAATACTTTCTCTTCAGTTATAGATTCAGCATTTTTGTAACGTTTTATTGTAATAGCTATCTACCGATGTATGTTAATTGAAAAGAAAAGAAAAATCGATCTTTCTTTTCAGCTTTTATTCATTGCTTTATAGGTGGTCCAATGGTAAGGGTTCAATCCAGCTTGTATGTGGTTGTGGACTTTAATCTCATTCCTTTCTTTCTCCCTCCCCCAACAAAAAAATAAAAACAACAATAAAATCTAAACTGAATATATATATATATGTGTGTGTGTGAACAACGAAGAAAAAAAAATAAAAGATTGGGACGTCGGGGTCTAACTTCTTTACTGTCGTCCAATTCCTTCCTTTGGCTGGAAGCTTTTATTGGGGTTGACTCACCTACATAGAACCGGATTGTCTATAAAACTTTGTAGATCTTACTTATCGATTGGTCATACTTGAGTATTCATTATAGTAGTCCGGAATCAATGTCTATTTCGGTATTCCTAATTTCTTGTCTCCAAGCCATTATAAGCTGTCGTTTTAAGCCCTACATAAGGATTGTGGTCCTTTCACTTGGGGTTGCAATTCGGACAAACAAAAAAATGGTTATCGATTGACTCTTAATATGAATTTAAATTTGATTATTTCATTATATATAGGTAGTTATAAATAGGGATGTCAAACGTGTCAGGTTGGATCATTTTGTGTCGGGTTGATTTCGAATTGCTTTAAAAAACTCAAAATCTAAACCTGACATGTTTAGTAATAGTGTCGAGATGTGCAAACACTAACCTAATCTGTCTATTAAACGGATTATCCAAATCCGACCTATTTGACACATTTAATAAATAGGTCGTTTTTGAATTAACACACATAACATAACTTTTGTTTTTTTGATCGCAAATTTGTTCGTTGCAGCCTACCCTCAATTTCTGCTGTTCTGGCATAGTTGGTAGAGACAGCTACAAACCACTGGGGGGGGGGGGGGGGGGGTTGTGCTTTGGAAAATATGAATGTGAAAAAACCAAGAAGTGCATGACAATGGCTTTCTTGAGAAGAAGTAATTTAGCAGTAGAAAGCTAGGGTTTCAGACAGCTCCATGAAACCATCAAAATTGAGTAATCCCAACCAATCAAAACCAGTTCAAATATGGGAATCTGATACTTTCTGGGGAACCCATGAAGTGTGGTCAATAGGGACTGATCAGTCTCTCACTTTGCCAATGCATTTGGCAAACATGCACATACTTGATTCTCTCACATTGTTTTTCTTTCATGGTTAGCCTACCTATGTACAATTCAACTCCTTTTGTTTTCTTTTCCAATAAGAGTAATTGTATTTATTTTTAGGATTTAATTTAAAAACTTAATGCATTTGTTACTATTTTTTTTTTTTTTGGAACACACACCTAACACAACCTCTTAAAAGAGGAAGTGTCAAGTGGAGTATTTAAATTAACACACACACCCAAAGCTATCCTATGTGGGATAGCTCAGTCCCCCAACTTAATGCATTTGTTACTATTAGATTGACAGTGAACTCTGATCAATATTAGAACTCCCTCCTAGTCATACTATTGATATTGCATTAAGTACCCAAACTGGGTCATGAAATTTTGTTTCAATGGTATTGCCCTTTCCTTCCGGACACTAATTTTCACTCATAAATAATAGCTTTGTTTGTTGAGGGTATGCACAGACAACAGTGGTATCGTGGTCATGTTGACGTGTGTTGCATCTCACGTTTAGACACATACAAAGGATTGGAGATTGTTTACATGCGAGGTAAGACTGCATATATCTGACACTTTACAAAACCCGTAATGACAGTAGTCTTATATACTAAGTTGTTAATGTTTTTTTTTTAGAATGACAACGGAGAATCCAAAAGCCACTGGGCCATTCTAGACAATAAAAAATTTGAACTCTTCAGATTATAAGCTTCTTAAGTTTCATTTTCAGAAACTAAAATTTCACTCGCCACAATGCAGTAAGTTGGTGAAGGGTCACAAAAATATGGAATGGTGGCATGTTGGACTGTCAACAGGATCAGATTTAAATTAGATTTTAACTGTTCCAAATTCGAATTCTATTTTTAAAAGAATAATCTAAATTCAATCTGATTATCTGATGAATTTTGTTTTTGTGGTCCAAATAAAAACTGTTAAAAATCTCAAATCCAATCCGATCCAAATAACATAAATTAACTATGTTTTACCAAATTATGTCTAAATTTCTTCAATATTTATATATAAATATCTCACAACGGGTATTTGTCAAATCTAAATCCATTGAATATAACATAACGGATTCGAATTTAGGTCTAGATTATCAATAGAAAACATCAATTTATATCCAATTAATTAAATTTAGATTTGAATTAAAATTCAATTCATTGACGACATGAACATATGTTGAGTCTCACATCAAACGTGTATCGTCGAGATTTCAACTTCAAAAATAGGATCAAAAAATCCAAATACAACTTGGCCTTTAGTGGGGAATTGGTCCCAACATTTGATATCAAAGCCAACCCAATGGTAGTGTCACGTGGCTTGGGAAAAAATATTCATTATAACGGTGATATCACGTGATAATGCTAACGTGGTATTATTAATCAATAATATCAAAATAAATATATGAATAGACCCCACAAAAATTAATAACTAACAATTTATATAAACAAATAACTACTCACTCTTCTTTTATGTAAGTCAATAATTACTCAAGTGAAATTTATTTTGTCCATTTGACTTTTTATTATTAGTTAGTGATACTACATCAACATTACTGATGTAATATCACCATTACATTGAATATTTTCTCGTAGCTTATGCACTTTGCCTGATGGGTACCAATGTGGGGGCCTTCCGACGATAGCAACAGAGTTCGAACGGGAAGAGCTTGTCACGATCGCATGGGTGTGTGTTGACAGGGGCGGAGCCTAGTTATGGCACATGGGGGCCATCTGCCCCCCCCCAAAAAAAAAAAAATCCCCTTAAGTTTTTAAAATTATATATTATACCTCTAAATTTTACCCTCAATTATTGATTTGATCACATTGCATCATAACCATTTATTTGTTTTATTTTACACAAATTGTTAAATTTTAGTCTTGCACAAATGGAATGAATTTCAATTTTTTTGAATAGTGCAATGTAATCAAATCAATAGTCTATGTGTAAAATGAAATCAATGTATAATTTTAGAGAAAAAAAAAGTTATAATGCACCCATTTCTTGGCTAATAAAATATAGCACACCCTAATAGTACATTTAGAGATTCAAAATGGTAAATAACATGAATTGGATAAATTTGGTTTCTCTCTCGTCACATTTTCCAAAAGTAGGATGAATTCTAGTTATAGTCAAGTGGTTACGTGATAAAAGTAAGCTGAAATTATTGATTTTTCAATAAATTGATCAATTTTTTTAACGTTGATCTATTAATTCAACGAAGATTTATCAATTTTATTGAAAATTGGTATATTACAATGTATCGTGTGGAATTAATTGTCGACTCATTGACGGTTACTGATTTATTTTCAATGCGTCTTGAGTTCGATTCTTGGGTAATCCTTTGGAGTTAAGGCATGGAGGTTTTATCCCTCATAAATATCCTTGTCTCAGTGTGAAAATCTTGTATTTGGTCAAATCAGGAAAGAGATTAGTCAAAATACGTATAAATTAGTTTAAATATTCTTGATCGTCGATAAAAAAAGAAAAAAGTAAAATAGTAGTTTTCTGAGTTATTATGCACCGACATTAACCTACTTAGAAAAAAAGGGAGAGAAAAAAGGCTTTACCCATTTCACTTGGTACAATGATGGAGACATAATTAAAGATTGTGGTGAGCAAAAGAGCAAAGGGTACTACAAAAGGAGCTTCAAAAAGTAGAAGAGGGAGTTGACCTTTAACCACCATTATCAAGACTTTCACTTGCAATAAAGTGCATGAATTAAAAAACCATGGGATCATGACTACCTTAAATGAAATCTTTATATTTGGTTTGCAATGATTACGTGTATTTAGAGTTTACTTTTGTAGACATTAATGATACTTCTTTGTAATGCAAAGATTATGGGTAATTACTATGTCCTATTTATTTAAACTTTTAGGTTTGTTTGGATAGATTTTTGAGGATGGTTTGAATTGACTTTTTCAAACTTTTCTAAACTCAAATCTTTTTTTATAAAAATGAGATTCAACATTGAATCCAGTTTATACTTATATTTAGTATACAACACATACACATATAGGACTTACGGATATATTACAATTATTGATAATTATTTATCTTATAAATAACTATTTTACCCATTTATCAATTCAATTCATACTCATATTAAGGGGTACAATTATCTTTTGTATTCTTAATCCCTTAATCCATCTTCCTAAATTCACTTCCTTAGGTTTGACAAAACCCATGATTATAAGTTTAGTATCCAGGCTAGTTGTGGGTTGAGTTTGATAACCCAGGATTGAAATTTTAGCCTAAACATGAGGTTTGAGAATTCTTTGGGTTATTTTCTTCAAATTCTAAACACCAATCCCCCAAATCCACAAAAACAAACAGGCCCTTATAGTATTAATTTCCTCATATTATGGTTTCAACCACATTAATCGGCATTACCATTTTTTACTCCAAAACTTACCTATGTTTTTACCTTAAAAAAGATAAAAAATTATTAGTAATTCTATGCTAACTAAATTTTGGGACCAAATTTTGAGCCCAAATGACATGATATCATATTATTTAGAGTCTTTATTGGGGCCCAAATGATATGACACCAAATAAAGAAGTTCATATCAGCTACCATGTTATTTGGGCTTTAAATTTGATTCTAAAATTTGATCAGTATAGTATTACTCAAAAACTATTAATACAAGTTGAAAGCAGATGAAATTAAACTAATGCGATACTTTAGAAGGATAAATATAATTTACCCAATCTATACACACACACATCTATACCTATATAAATGTATATATATCCTTGCAAATAAGAACATGTATATAAATATTAGTAATAACCTTGCGTTTAAAGACACTCTGTAATACCAAAAATTAATCATTAATCATACAACATTAAAAAAAAAAATAAGAAAGAGTTAAGGGAGAGAGAGAGAGGGGGAAGAAATGTATATGTAGGAATTGATGAAGTTGTCTACCGGTGGAAGTCGTGCAATGATAATAATATTTTTGCGTGAAAAAAAAATTGGGATGAATTTTATACTATTGAATTTAAGTAAATAAAAATTGAATCAATCTTTGACTATTATTGTGTTTTTATAAGTCGAGAATTCAACTTTTTAATTATGTAATATCATATGGATATCTATTTGCATATACATACAAATTAACTAAAGCTTAAATAGACAAAATAATTTTTTTGGCTTCTAAAAGGACAAAATATAACTAACCCAATAATATATATATATATATATATAAAGTGGATAAATTTTTTTTTTTTTTGGTGAGGCACTATTACATAGGCATATACATATCAACAGACAGATCCTTGTTCCAAAAAAAAAAAAAAAAAAGACAGGTCTCTTTCAATACTCATTCATGGCTCAAACAGAGCAATCAAGTAAACTTTCCAGACAATTGCCAACCTGCACACTTGCTTGGACAGCTTACTAGGCCCTATAAAAAACTGATCAACCACCATTCCTAAATAAATAAACATGTGCATGCAGTGAGGGAGCCATGTTATGGACAGGCAGGCCATGGCCCACTTACCCAAGTTTTTTAAAACGTTGTTCTATGCCTCTTTAATTATATTTTCATTTCACTTTTACAAGTTCATCTCTACTTTTTAAATTTATATTTTAACCCCTATAAATTTATATTTTTAAAATTTATCCCCACAAGTTCATCACTTTAAATTTATATTTTATCCCCATAAATTGTGATCTTGATTTTCTTTTTATCCCTATACTATTGATTTGAATATATTGTACAATTATTTATTCAAAATAGTCTATGGATTAGCGATTGGAGCAAAACCAAACTGGAATGATTAATGGTGTAATCTGTTCAAATCAATAGTTTGTAGGTTAAGTAAAATCGGGGTCATAGTTAAAGAGGACAAAGTATACTCCACCTGAAAACCACATCTATAAGGTCCAAAGTCATAGAGAATATCGATTTGAAAGATTTGAACACTTTCTATCATATTTTGTTTGGTTTTTGTGCTTTTTCATATGGCATGATAAAAATTGTATTTGTCTTCTAGTGATTACATGATGAAATTGAACTTAAACTATCATGAATTGATAGCCAAAGTTTGTTTATATCGAATTAATTTAACATGTTTGAACTATGTTGCCTGATTTCATCAAAAATAAATAATAGGGTGAATTGTACTTTGCCCCGTAAAAAATTTAAAAATTATTAATTTGCACATTCAAATATTAGATTTTTTCATATTACACCTTTTAATGTATTAAAAGTGTTGTAATATAACCCTTCTTTTAGTTTTCGTTTTTCATTTCATCAACGTCAATGGGTTTATTTTTAACGACATTAACAACAGAAGCTAACAGAAAAAACATATTGCAACACTTTTTAGTAAATTAAGCGTGTAGTGTGAAAAAATTAATCTACGTGAAAATTCTTAATTTTTTTGGAATGCAAAGTGAAATTCTCCCTAAATAATACATTTAAGAGCAAATTTTGATAGGTTATATACAACTAAAACTTGACATTAACAATGACTCATTGAAATCTTGACTATTAGATTTAAAAAAAAAAAAAAGAATAATGAATGAGATTACTATCATCAAAAAATCTTAAAAAATTAATTGTACAAAGTTTCTCTTCGTATACGTATACGAAGAAATTATTTTCATGACTCGGACCCCCACGAAGGTGGCAAGACTTCCCCTCAACCTTGATTGCATCTATATGCACACACAAAAAATTCCAAACAAATACTGCACATTGATCTGCCTCTTTGTGTCTGACCCATTTCACACCCCCCCCCTCCGCCCACCCCACACCCCAACAACAAATATTGTCAATTACAACAATGCCCCCAAAGAATAGAATTTCATAACCCCCCCAAAAAAAAAAAGAATAGAATTCATAAAATCAAACAATAATGATTTTTGTCATGAAAGAGATGGAAATCGCCTGCACCTCGTGGAAAGAAAAACTTTGCAATCGTCTTTCGGACAAATAGTGGGGACATACGCTATGTCGTCACATCCGTCCGTTCGGTGCCTTTTAAAATCAATCAACGACGTAAACAAGGCGATGAAGAGCACCAAGTGATTGATAGCGTACCTCTGGCCCACACACTGGTGAGCCCCAGCTCCAAACGCTAAAAAGTTCTTCTTGTATACCCGGTCCTCCTGTCTCTCCTCCATGAACCTGTCAGGGTCGAACCGGTCCGGTTCAACAAACCCCTGAAATGAACTCTCGAAAACCGACGGAAACACAATTGTTCCCTTCGGAATCGTGTAATCTTCCGTTAACTGGAAGTTCTCTCCGGCGATGTGTGGCACCATAGTCGCCGGAGCTCGGAATCTCACTACCTCTCTGGCTACCGCCTCTGTGTACCGCATTTCTCTGAGCTGATCGGTGGTGATGGATGTGTCAGAATCCGGCGTCCAAACTTCGGCGACCTCCTCACGAACTCTTGCTAAGACCTCTGGGTGTGAATCCAAAAGGGTCACTGCCCAGAGGAGAGAGGAAGTGGAAGCGTCTTGGGCAGCAAAGAGAAAATCGAACAAATGGCCACCGATTTCTTTACTACTAGAGTGAGGTGGGTCTTCGTCGCCGGCGTGTTTGGCAGCCGCGATTTCTCTAAGATTTTCTTGCATCCAAAAATCGATCAGACAAACTGGTTCATACCCAGCATTGATTCTTGATTTACTTTCCTCTGCGCATGTTGATAGAGTTTGAACAAGCCTCAATACAGCGAGCCTAGCGTTTCTAAAAGCAAATCCAGGAAAATCTATTGGGAGTTTCATCAGACCAACGTTGAAGAAATTGTAATCTTTGTTGAATCTTTGTCTCGATTCTTTGCTTAAATAAGGACCAACAATTACTTCCTGGGATGTTTCGAGATTCATATCTCGACAGAGGAATCTAAGAGGGATTGGGTCCATGGGGGTTGAAGAAGATAAGTGGACCCATGATTTCAAGTGTTCGAGGATGATGATTTGCTGAATGGAAATGTAAGTGGAGAGAGCCTTGGGGGTGAAATTTGGGGCAATTCGGCGGCGGAGGTCTTTGTGGTCTTGGCCAAACATGTAGATGAGATTGTGCTCACCGAAGAGTTTTTTTCCAAATGGGTGTCCGACGAGGTGGAAGGCGTCGGGACGGACGTTGGAGAAGATCTTGTGTGAGAGATTAGTGGAGCGAATGAAGAGGATGAACCGGCCGACGATGTAGTTGGCGGAGAAGCCGCCGGAGGTGGACTTGGCGTAGGAGGATTGGAGGTCCCAGAACTTTGTTGGGTCTCGGACTAAAGAGATTGCGTTTCCGATGAATGGGAGGACAAAAGTTGGGCCTGGGATGTGCCTTTTCTTCTTCAGGTAAGAGATCTGCTCCAGGAAGATTAGGAAAAACAAGAGAGAGAGAAGGTAGGGTGTGTATGAGAGAGTTTTCCAAATGAACTCCATTTATTCTCTCTCTCTCTCTCTTGGTCTCTTTGCTGAAGAGTTGAGTGATGGGTTAGTGGGTTTTGAAGGGAGAGAAGAGGAAATAGATATAATAGCAGAGAGAGAAAGAGAGAGAGAGATGGATAGAACAGTGGAGGGATGTCAGAAGGAGGATAATGGAGGTATTGGGTCAATATAGAATAGGTGGTTTGAGTTTTACAGTGAATGTGGAAGAAGAAGAGAGGAGTGAGAGACCAAATTTGAATTTTATGACAGATAGGTATTTCTCAAGGGACAAACATTCTGACTGAAACAGTCAATGTAAGATTCTTAGATATATATATATATTTTATCTATATATACAGAGAGAAAGAACAGGGGAAAGCTGCACGACATTAAAATTATAATTTTTTTAATATGTAAATTCATAATCAATATTGTAAGTTCACGATCAATTATGATCTTTCTCATGAACAGTTACAATTTTTCTTTTAAAGTTGGTAAACAACAATACAATTCCAAATTTTTTCGATAAAAGAGAGAGAGAGAGAGAAGATGGATGGGAGATCTTAGAGGGCGGCCATGGACAATGGTGGAGGGAGAGGTGGGGCTGAAATCCAGCTGGAAGAGGGAGGAGATGACTCGGAGAATTCAGTGGGGTTGGAATAGGACAAGCACAAAACAGTTCATTTGTCTTGTACAACACACATATGTCGTTAATCTAGAGGTTCAGAATCCGGTTACCTAAATAAACTGTCCTATCTCCTTCAAATTTCTGCATTTATCTATTGATAATACTTGAGGGTAATTCTACATTATTAGCAGATAAAAAAAATTTGGTATCATAGTAAGTCTTATTGATAATCATGCATGAGTACATTCGTCTTAAGCATGTTCGTACCTTACAAAAAAGTGCATAAACATTGTTTAAAGAGTTGGTGTCATGTTTAATTGAATTTATATTAACTCATTCATTTGACGGATTTTTTAATTCTTTCATCTTCCAAACCCTCCAATGTTGGACTTAACTTAATTATTGTATGTTGATTTTTTTTCCATGAAAAGAACAAAAAAAAAAAGAAAAGAGATTTCTAGTGTATGATGATAATCCATTAGTCAGGAACATGAAGTGGATTTGATCCCCAAAAAAAAAGTTAAAGTTAAAAAAATTTGGGTCTTATTTGGATTGTGTATCAAAAAAACATAAATCCAAAAAGTGTTTTTAATAAGAGTTTTAAAAAAATATATTTTAATATTTTTTTTTATGTTACAGAACTTGTTTAGTTATATGTTTTTAAAAATAATTTTATAGATTAAAAAACAGTAAACCTTGTTTATATTATAATCTAAAAAATAATGAAAACTTAAATGTGGTGGTGGTGGTGGATGTCGTGGTGGTGTAAATATGGTGGTGGATGTTGTGGTGTTAGTGGATGGTGGTGGTGGTATTTTCTAAATTCTGAAAAAGTTGTTTCTAAAAACACATAAATCAACTCTAATTTATTCTCTAAATATATCCACTTTTTATTCTTAATTTTCAAAAAAACAAAAACAAAAAACATTGGGCCAAGCAATTTTCAGAAACAATTTTTTAAAACAGAAAAATAGTTTTTAAGATGCAAATCAAACGTAGCCTTGGTGTTTGTGTTTTGTTTTTGTTGCACCTCTTTTGCCATGAAAATGGAAGAGGAAAAATTTGCATGATATGGAAAATATGCATCGAGAAAGAGTGACATTTTCTCACATAAGAAAAGATAATAATAACAACAACAACAACAATAATAATAATACACAAAAATATATTATTTGTTTCACAATCAAGTTTTTGTTACTTCTAGAAAACAAAATGCTTTACCAAACCATACATACAGATATCTCCAACGGTCTACTAGACAATAGCCACCATAAGAATATTCATGTGTCCCACTCCTCTTGTCTTCATTATTTATTTATTTTTTTTGTCTTTTGTCTTTGGTCAAGATAAATAGTGAAGTGTTTTGAATGTTAGCAGTTGGTCTAATGGTCACCGTTCTCATTGTTGAATCTTAAAGTCGAGAATTTGAATCTCACCGTCCTTTTCCTCTATAATAGTATCTAACTAAAAAAAAAAGCGTTTTGCAATAAACCAACTTTAAATAATTTTGGATTTGGATCTCTTTTAATCAATTTTTGTTTAATTTTTTTAATGGTAGATCGCACATTATCAATTCAAGTGAAATTGATCTACTATATAAAATTGGAACCCCACTCAACTACCTATTCATGATGAGTGATCTATTATTGAAATAAATTGAATAAAAACGTCTTAAAGTGATTGGGTGAATTGTATTTTTGATCCTTAGAATATGTATTTTTTGTCACTTTAGTTCTTAAAATATATATTTTATTAATTTGATCTATAAACTATTCAATTCATGTCAAAATAGTTTCTACATAGACAGACTGTTAAGTTCTAAACGAAATAATCATGGTTGGGCACGTGATACTGTTTGAAAGCGTGACATGTAGTCACTTCCGTCAAAAAATATAACGAATTGTCTGATTATGGATCAAAGTGACACAAATTGAATACTTTAAAAATCAAATTGATAAAATTAATATTTTAGAGACTAAATTGATAAAAAATACATACTTTAGGGACTAAAAGAATTATTAAACCAAAGTGATTTGAATCCAATTATTCTACGACGAACATTCAAGCAAACTGATTTTGATTATAGAAAATTCTTAGTCTTCCGACTTTTTTTTCTTTCAAAAATGATGATATTGTTGATCAGTGGCTAATATTGACTACACACCTTTTGAATTTTAGAAAAAAAAAAAAAACGGTCAATAGGAATTCAAAATGTAAGTGTACCCCACAAGTTGATAAACTCTATTCAAAACTCAAAAATAAAAATAAGTGATATAAAAATATGGGTGTTAATTTTATCCATTCAGAGGAGCTCGAAACAAAACTCAAAAATATCACAAATAGTTGATACGAGTAATAAATTTTTCAAATTAAAATTCGATACGAATAATATGATTAACAGGTACTGTAGATAAAAAAGTAAGTATTTAACGAGTATTGTAAATAAAAAATAAATTTTTATTAATTTTTTAAATAGTGTTATATAAGTTATTGTAAAATTAAATAATTTTTTTATTAACACGAATCACATGAATATGAAGTGGATCCAACACAAAAATAATATAATTGAAAATGATACGATACAACACAATTCACATGGCCTTTTTACTATTCCGATATTGTAGTCAAACCCTGCATTTTGGCTTCTCTAATAGCCTAGACCTCAGCAAGTATATGCCATGCTTTATACCACTAGTTGTAGAGGTGAAACTATGGTACCAAAATTTTATCAACGAGAGGAAGATAAGTGTAAAGTATTTTATATTTTTTATATTTTATATTTTATATTTTTTTCAGGACCACTTGCAACAAATTAAGCAACACAAAATTCAGTTCGAGTGATTTGTGGGTCCCATTGATCAAAAAAGCAACACAAAATCCATGACTACGATTCATTTTTTGGATACGATACTTTTATGCCAGATATGAAACCTCTTTGTCGGCTAGATTTTCCTCGGTCAAAATGGTAATGTGCTGGTAATGATTTTGTGTCTGAAAATATTATGTAATATTAAAAATTTAATATTGATTGTGTAATATTTTTATTTTAAATAATAATTTATTTTTAATTTTATTTTTTAATTTCATAATTTAAAATCAAAGTGAACAGAAAGAAATAAGAGAGAAGGGAGAGATAGTTGTCGAATAATTTAATTTGATCCATTTGACATTAAGAAGTGTGTAAGTTGAATTTGGTTGACACTAGGGGTCGTGTAGAAAAAAAGATGATATTTTTTAGCAGAAAAAAATTGAGATAATTTTTTTACCATTAAATCAAAATAAATAAAAATTAAATTAATGTTGATTATTTTTGTGCTTTTATAAGTTGAGAATTCAATTTTTTACCTATAATATTGCATAAATTTTGTAAGGTTACGGTGATAAAAAAAAAAAAAAACAAGGTCCTTCAGAAATTGATACATCAAATCAAACTTATTAGTGAATAAGTCTATAGTGAAAATTATTTTGTGAAAAAGTCATTTGATGATATAGAAAGATTTGAATACCATTTTATTATTTAGTAGTTGCCTAAAATGATTTTGAAAAACTAAAACTTATGCTAAATCCTTTTCATATGACTCTCTTTCTCTCTCTCTCTCTCTCTCTCTCTCACACACACACACACACACGACGCTTCAACTTCTAAAATCACTTGGCATTCTGTAAAAATTTATTTTCTTTTTTGTACAGATATATTTTAAAGTTTTTGGGAATCTTTTGGTATTTGAAAACTAAAATTAAGGAATTTAAGTTATCTTATCTTAGAAAAGTATGATATCATTGGTTCATTAGTTGATACAATCACAATTAACAAAATAAAAAAAATAGCATTATAGTCGTAAAATTGAAACCAAAAAAAAAAATAAACAACCATGCAGACAGTTACATGTACTAAAAACATAGAGTCACAAACATGAAGAGACGAAAAATCAAAAACAGAATTTACATATCATATATCATATTATAGAAAGAGCAATGCTATTATGATCTAATTTACTGACCTAATTCACTATGATGTTTGGATTAATTGTGGATCTCATTAAACATTAGAATTTGATGTTAATCCAACAGTTTTACTAAAACAACATCATTATAGTGAAATAGTACAATGCCGAGAACATGGAGAAAACAATCTATTTTGGAAAAAAAAAAAAAAGTTGGTCTAACAAAAGTTTGATTGAAAAAAGGAAACAAAAAAAGTGACCACTCAAACAATCATTTGAACAGAAAAAATTGAACCAAACAAAAGAACCAAAAATAAATGAAAACTATAATTTCGAACTTGATAATGGCTGAACGTTGTAGAAGAAGAAGAAAAACGAAAACTGGTTGGAAAATAATAAGGACGATTAGTTAATGTTAACTAGTTGAAGAAGATAAAAGAAAAACAATAATTGGTTAGAAGAGAAGAAGAAGAAGAACGATAATGGCTGATGGTTGTAGAAGAAGAAAAAAGATACATTTGATGACAAAGATACTGAAAATATAATTCATCCATTAAATTGGAAAATATTTAATATAATAAAAAAAAATTCAAATAACAAACTAACTGCCAAATCTAATATACATGATTTAAGGAGAGGACAAATATGTTAAAAAAAATTAGAAAAAGTCTAAAAAAATGTATCTGGATAAAATAAAGTTAGGAAGACAAGAACTAAATGAATTAGCATTAGGAGTTATGTATTTTAAGACCAATAAGTATAATTTGGTGAATCCCTTCACAATTCTCCATAAAAAAAAATGGGTTTAACAAATGAGACCAAATATTATGGTGCTAATAAATTTTGACGAAATAAGGTTAGTGGTTAATCTAATGATCTTTGTTCTTGTCATTGGATCTTAAAGTCGCGGGTTCTAACTTCATTGCCCCTTTCCTGTAATATTTGACAAAATAAAATTGATGAAGCATCACATTATTTAGTCATATTTTTTTATCAAACTAGTTTTACCTACTTTCTTATAGGCAGATTAAGCTACCAAAGGAACTCCGTTACCAAAAGGTATAATATTTTAAGATCAAATTATAACTATTCGCGATGTAAATTACAACCCCAAATGGAATGATCGAACACAAAATATTATGATTGATCATAAAATTTAAAATTTTTAAAAGTCAAATTACTACCTTTAAAACTCAAGCTACAACTCACAAAGTAAAAACTACAAGTGATTGAAGTAATTCATAATCACTATGAAATTTCTAAAATAGTTGTAATTTCACATTTAAAAAATAATAATAATTTCTTTATCATACCGAAATATTTTTTTAAGTCTCGTAGTGCTATCCATTTTGTTGATATAAAATGCTTCTACTGCGTTAAATTCTCTTCTGAGATCCCTACAATCAAGGGATTGTCTACACTCATAACTAGGGTTAAAAAAAAGAGAGGGTATTATTATGTTATCACTTTGAATAAAAGAAGAAAGTAAGACAGTGTCCCCATGCATCAACACTGACCAATTTGATAGAGACAAAATTAGACTAAAGTTTCCTCCCGCGTATTCATTTTCCACCAAGTGTTTGGGAAGGACACTCAAGAAATTGTGATTTCTCAATCCAGAGGTCTTATGTTTAATTTCTTTTTACACTCCTTAAAGACTAGTTACCCCTGTTCCTTTAAGATTATGCCTTAACCCAATTCAAGCCGCGATAACCAATCGCTAAACTTGAAGAAATGATCAACGCATATCTGAATACCCTATAGCAAAAGAAAAAGGAAATTGTGATTTCACAATGTTTGACAAAATGTGATTCCAAAATAAACTGTCATTTCTGTCCATTATAGTAATCGATTTTCTAAGGACTTTATGCGATATTGGTTTCGTGGCATACACGATGCATGTTTAATTTTGGCACGGTGTTTTTTTTATGAACACATATATAGGGTTATATGTAATTTTGAACATATTTTATTCAATATCATATTGCAGTCGCAAGAACAGCCAACAAGTTTTAAGTCCAATAACCAACTCCGAAAAATCCTAACATTTGCAGGAGTGGTTTGATGAAGCTTATCATGTAGCAACCAATTTAAGATTTCAAATCATCTTCTTTTTTTTTAATGAACACACATAAGGGAATACATGCAATTTTAAACATATTTTATCCAACATTAACATCAACATCATACTATAATTATAAGAGTTCAAAATACCAATAAACCGAAGTTCAACTACAACCCCCAAAACTATCTAACCTTTAGAGGAGTGTGTGCGAGAGAGAGAAAAGATGAGACGAACGTGTGAGCAAGAGCCAATTAGAGAAAAGAGATTTGAGAGGGTGTATGGATAGTCATCGTCTACTAATTAATTATAGATAAAAGGAGAATGCACGAAACCGCTTTCGTTCCTTTATTAATAGTATAGATACAGAAATTGATTGATGTATTGAATTCCCAAGGGAAAAGTGGTGAGGACCATTATGCGAACTCAGACAATCTCACTTTGCTCACCTCCTTTTCATTACTTGAAAGAACTTTCACAGAAAGAGTAATAATAAGACTGCAGCTGTCGCATTTTCAGCAAATTTTAACACTTAATTGGACATTACCATACTGACTTGAACCAAGAAGAACTATAAATGCCTTTCTTTCCTTCCTTTGAAGCTATTAAACAACTTTAACGTAGTTTAAATGGTAACAGTGTCTAGTTATAATTAAATTTAAATATTTTGATTTTGAATTTTGATAATCTCATTAGGTCAAGTCATTTGTATCTTATGAATACCGTAGCTTTAGCGTAGATGGTATGTTTTTTACTAGACCAGAAAAAAAATTAGTCGAAATGCGCGTAAACTAATCTGGATATCCCTAACCATTAAATCAAAAAAAAAAAAAAAGAATAAATCATCAAGCGGTCTCTTTGATTGAAATGAAATCTCATTTAATACATTTTCTTTTTAATTTTTTTCTTAACAAATTACCTACCATGCATTTAAGTGATACATGTTATACTGAAGGGGATGTAGATTCTCCCTTCACTGACATCCCAACATCGTCACAAGGTCCAATACATGTAGTAAGTCATAATTTTTCAGTATTATATTTTTTATTTAATAAAAAAGTGACATATATCAAAAGTTTAAATAAAAACAGAATCTACAAAAAAATATATCACTTTTTTGTAATGATACCAAAAAAAAAAAAAAAATTTACAACTACACAGTGACATTTGAGAGTAAACTATTCTCTGTCCAACTTACCTTTTTTTTTTTTTTCTTTCTTTTGAGAAGGAGAGAGGAAAAAAGAAAAGTGGTTTGAATCTTTGACCTTAAGAAGATAAATTTTTCACAAAACAATGATTATTATTAAACCAAAAGGCCGCTGGTACAGTCCATTTATATTAGAGCAACTCCAAAAGGAGTTGTCATTTTAGAGTGTCAAATCACTTATTTATAATCTTGAACAGTGTTTTGACATCTTTGAATTATAAATCTGCTCTAAATGATAGGTGCCAAAATGAAGTGTCATTTTAATATTTTTTATTGTTGGCAAAATATTTTAACGGGTATCTCCTCTATAATTGTTCTTAAAAAATATAATTAAACTCATTTGCAACCTCTTCATTTCTCTCTATAGAGTTGCCAAATTTGTCACCCAAAAAATATGAATGTCAGTTTTTAACCCTTGATGTCACTCATTTTAGAATAAAAAATTTTAAATTTAGAATGACATTTTAACGGTTATAAAATTATCACTCCCCATGGAGTTGCTTGTAAGACCGACCATTGAGTGATAAGTTTATTTGCCCACAGATTGAGTAGTCTTTCCATAGGCCATCGGGTTTTTGTGGGGGGAGAAAGTAGATGTCCACATGACCTCATTTTTTAATAGAAAAAAAACATGATACACACGGTTTGATTATACACGTAACACGTGCAAGAGGCACATGGGGAAACGACAACATCCATTACAACCGATCGAACAGATGACTACTACAGTGCGATTATGGACCTAACACGTGCAAGAGGTACATGGAAAACTACAACCTCCATTACAATCGATCGTACAGATGGCTACACTGCTCGGCTAAATAGGTCGAACAATCGATATTATCGAATAAAAAGTAAGACCGAGCAAACCTCGCAATCAACCGTTCAATCGGAATTATTCAATGAATAAGATAGCTAGGACATCTTGATCAATCAGAAATATAGCTGTAATGATAACATCGTTTCTTAAATTATAGGTGAGCGTTATCAATAAACCATAACTAATTTGCAAATGACAAAAGATCTGAGAGAAATTACAACATTAATCGAAAGCTATTCGACAAATAATTAGGTGTACCACCTAATATAGCCAAACGGCTAAAATCTTGGCAAGACTGCTGTCATGCAACACTATAAATATCGGGTGATGCTTGAGTCTAAGGTAAGTACTTATAATTATGTAATTTTTTTTACTTTCTTTCAAGGTCATTATTGACTTAAGTATTTGAGTGCCTCCATCCGACCCACCCCTAATTTCAGACAGTTTGTTTGTTTTGTAGGATGAACGATGGAACTCTTATTCACTCTTTTCCCAATTAAATTACAATCAAAAGGTAAGAGACTGTTTTCCCCTTACAGTATTGCATCATTTTTTGGGTAGTTATACTATTTTTTGAGCAAAGTGTACAATTTTTGGGGGTATATTTATTTTTAGCGTAAACTTTACCACTTTTTTAGCAAGGGGTGTTGTTTTTACTTATCGATACGATACTAAAATTTTACTTTTCAATACTGTACTATTTTTCATGTTACACCTATAGATTACCCCAGGTTTAGACACCTCCTTGAGTTTTTGAAAATACATCGACAAACCTTGTCATATTTTGTTTGATAATAAATTAAGATAAAAGAAATTGTCCTTAACGAGCAATATTTTCAGGGTTGGCTCAATAGAAATTGGGGTACTAAACAAGAGTTTTAATCATGGTAATTTCAAAATGCTATACAAGCATATAAAAAATTGAATATGTGGTTTTATTTAAAATATTTTTTTTCCTCTTAATATACAAAATTATATTTTTGTGTTGATTTTTTAGAAATATTGATATATATATATATATATATATATATATATATATATATATATATCCTTCTAAATAGATAATTATCTATTTTTGTGGTATAATTAATCACAAATAGGGTTTTACTAGTTTCACTTGTGAATATTTTCTTTTAATAGAAGCAACTATCATATGAATATTGCCCATAATATTCTGTAAACAATAGTGTTAATGTTTGTAAAACTTCTTGTGAGGCTCTTAGTTCTGAAAATAAATTTAATCAATTAATATGAAATAATTAATCATATCTTAAAATTCTTACAACCTGGGGTAGATCTATATTAGTTGTAAATTGCTACCATAAATCCTTAGAGATGGTGCAGTGGTTGAGTCTTACCTTTGGAGTTCAGCTCAAGTCACAATAGCCAACAGCTAAGGTCAAGAGGGTAATTAGTTCAAATCTGAACATCCTGTAATAAAAAAAAATAAAAAAGTGCCACCATGACTTTGAAAAACCTCCCATGGATTACGTGTATGCTAGAAGGCAACAATACTAGAGAAATGATAGAATCCACTCCCTAACTTTTATAATACTTCATTTAGTGTAATTAAAAAGTGTATAACTTGGCATTTAATAACTAGCTGGTGGATGTAATTAAATAGATGAGTGCTACTCTTAATAGATGATGGCACTTGGTTGGAAAAGTTTGATGACCAAAAGGAAAAAAAAAAAAAGAGTGAAATTATTATAAAATTGGGTAACAAACATAACATAAATTTCAAATAACTAATGCATTGACCCACCAATGTATGAGAATTTAATAATAGTTATTACATCATGTCAGTAATGAGGAAATGAGTAGACAGTGACATTATCATAAACTAATTTTTATGACGTTCAAAATTAATCTTAAAATGTTTGACCCGTTACAAAGTCATTATATGAAATTTAATTACGATAAGTTCTATAAAACTAAACATTTGTCATTAATTATAACTTAAAGAATAACTCCGTTAAATAAAATTTTTGATTATACCATTGTTTATGCTCCCTCATAATACAATCCTGCCTTCCTCCGCAGACTCAATTATAAATAGCCTTAATTTATTTTTTTTGGTCAAACATTATTATAAGGGAGGAAGACGACGAGATTTAAACTCGCGACCTTGAAGTCTAACAGCAGAGACGATGAGCGTTAAACCAATGACTAACATTGTAGATAGCCTAACTTGGCATTCATAGAAGTAGTGCATTTACCTAGTGCTAAGGTGGGGCCACTATAGATCAACAGTTAAAAAAACAAACTCAATGAATATTAAACTGTAAAAGGTAAAGGACTTTTTTTTTTTTTTTTGGTGGGTCTAAAGAAAATTCTTTTGCAGGCCACCCAAGTTGGGCCCGTGATGAAATAAGAAAATTTTGACAATGAAACCCACTTTACAAGCTTCTCAAAAGTCCTAGTTTCAATTTTATGTTCTATTTTATTATATAAAATCGAGATACTTTAAAAAATGAATTTCTATTCGAAGATTGCATAACTACATAAATAAATAAGCTCCCGCTAACCTATTTGTATGAGATGTAATTTACCAAGATTTCAGTAACACGAACCGATGCAAAGAAATCAAGCACAAGTCATTCGTTATTATCAAGATTTGAGTGAGACCCAATTGATCACAATCAAAGATCATCTGAAAGTCATGCTTACTCCCAAATCCCCAGTTCTTGCACAGAAGAAATCAATCATGGATTTTCCTTGAGAGGTATTATGAAGGAATCGATTCATACAGTAGCTTAAAAGGTTGTACCTACCAGATAGAGAAAGAGTGAAAATCTAAGGCAAAAAATCATTTTGCTTTATTTTGTACCCTTGGCTTAATTCTCATCTATATTATATATTAAAAGAATCAATTTAGGAGAGAGAGCGTCTTAGAAGTTTTCCCTCCCCAAATCCTACTTTCTCTTAATTTTGAATTATTCAATAGAAATGCCTCGGCCTCTTCCAATTGAATTCCAACATGTGGTCTATCTAACCACATCAAACTCTTCAATAACTACTCTACTTTTGAACTTCTCATCATCTTTATTAACTACTTTACATTTTGATTATTTTTTTTTGGTAATATCAATTAGTATATACTTTCCAAAAAAAATCGATATGATCGGATTAGGATTAGGTGGTGGGAGTGGGAATAGGGGTGATGGTGTATAAATATTATCAATTTCGTGTATCGCACGAGAGGCAACTAGGTCCTTCGCTAATTAAATCCATCTCTCCCAATCTCTGGTGACAGCCCAACAACCTCCCTATTTTTTTTTTTTTCAAGGCTTTCTAATAAGAATCACAAAGGGACAACTATTCTTTTGTTGTTTGACATTATCTGTTCACATAAGCAATTGATTTAGGCTATAAAAATGGGGACAAAAAATTTAGAATTTGCATCATGTTCCATCATTCATGGATTGAATTAAGATTCTCTTTAAAGGCATGAGATGTAGGGTACCAAAAGGTGGCAATCAATTTATTAGTAATTAAGAACCAAAACTTGCAGCAGTTGGACTAGTGATGGGACTCACTGATCCAACGACGGCAAGTGATTTGGTGTACATTTTCTATCTTAGTTGTTCCCATTGCAAAGATAGATGGGGTTGTACACCTTCATAGGGTTGGAGCTTTATAGCTTGAAGGGTGTCCAAATATGGGCTTATGGATAGGGAGGATGTCCAACTGCAAGTTCATCTATTTAAGTAGTATGTCACAGTTTATGAGTCGAAAATCAACCTTTGCTAAATGAGAATAACGTTGTCTATGTCTTAGTTTTCTCAGATTTCTCACTATACGTAAGAGTTTGGTATGGTATACCCCGTACAATTCTTTTTTCAACTCTGTGTGGCCTTAAAGTTTTTTGCACCATAGCTGAAGCCTCCACATATCCTTTTTCTCTTTCTTTTTTGGTTATGTTCTTGTGTTAAACATTAACCCTTATGGAAAAACAACATTTTGTTTGAACCTTCCTTTTCGATTTTACCGATTCTACAATAAATAGCACCATTGGGAAAAAAAAAAAATCACGTTTTAGTCTTGAAGTATAAAAAATTCAGGGGCTCCTCATCTTTATCAACATTATAATTTCGGTACCGTAATTAGACATATTTTAAAATTGTGAGCGTGTCAAAGTTTGATTAGATAGATCCAAACACGCAACTCCATTGTTGTCATCCCCGTCAGTAGATTCATCTTTCTTTCTCCCATTACAAGTTTATGGAGAAATGTTCAAGATCGCATCGTATCCATAGGTCAACTTGAATGGTGTAATTCTGTTCATGGCTCTCTCGAGATATACAGAAATGCACTTAATCGTCTCTAACTGACGACTTATGATGTCCTATTACCTCGTTTTTTAGAATTCTTAGAATCTCACTTTCTTAACCGCCTTGCTAAACTTGGACTTTCACTAATCTCTCCATGACTGTTAGATCATTTCTATGAGTTATCCTCAAATTTTACTATTTTGGGTATAAGCAAATAGCAAGAACCCACGTTGTTTTCTCACATAAAAACTAAGAACCCACATAAGTCCTGACAAGCAGCTGAGATGGCTTCGGGGCAAGTTATGAAGGGGCAATAAGAGAAGTGACCACATATTCCATTTGCTTGCGCTTTTCTAAACTATTTTTTTTGCTTTTTTTAAAAAAAAAAAAACTTTTTAACTAGTATTTGTTTTTTTAAAAAACAAAAATCTGGGGATTTTGGATTTTGTAGAAATCTAATGATAGGGAAACTTCGGATTTGGTTTCTTTTTTTTTCTTTGCTTAGCCATGTTTCTTTATATCATGAGTCTGTTTATAAAAGATGGTGGGTCCTTGATTCGATGGGTGCGTTTTCTTGTAAATCTTTTTTTTGATTTTCTGATTGATGATTCTTCCCCGTCAATCTTTTATCTATCATTGAAAATTTAGAAAGTTAAAGGGTCTTTAAAAGTACAAGTATGTGCACGGGTGATTACTCATGGTAAAGTTAACACAAATGACGTGCTCCAAAGAAAAAGACCTAATAAATGCTTGTTACCGTAATAGTGTGTTATGTGTAAGAAGGATTGAAGAGTGTTATTGGTCTTTGTGGAGCAAATGTTTTAAGGTGGCTGGAAATTCATGGCCGACTCCTTGTTCCATTGCTTCTATGTTTTGTTTGGATTTTCATGGCCTTAAAAGGAGTAGTAAAGGAGTCATTCTTTGAGAGTGTTCAATTTTTGCTACTATATAGGTCATTTGAATGAAGAGAAATGCAAGAAATTTTTAGCATAAATACGAAGTGGATGAGGGTTATGAAATCGTGTCCATTACATAGCTTCGTTTCGGGCGTCGATTCTTCTTTTTTTTTCCCTTAACTTTTTTCTGGTCTAAACTTACTCCATTCTTTCAATCTTTATCGTGCGTATTTCATTCATATCACCTTTATTATAGAATGATCATTCAGGTTTGATACTCAGGTCATAGAAATCAAACTAGAATTCAAGTTTAACTCGGGTTTAACTCAAATTCGATTCTCTAAATGCATAAACTCGGGCTAAAATTTGTGTTCAAATCTCCTCTAATACAATGGGTCTCACTTGAATCACGGCAGGTGATCTACTAAGAAAGGAAATAGAGAGAAAAAAAATGGGAGGGGAAGGCGATCTCTCACTCTAGAGTAGAGGAAATTGACATACGCATGTGCATGTCAATGACTAAAATCAGCCAAAGCTAGTAGACATATTTTCTTCCAAATGATTCTTCCCATTACAATAATACTCTAGTATACATTTTCTCAATGTCTAAGTAAGCTTGCAGTCACAATAGGCAGTATGTTGGGTAACAATACCTTTGCAAGTTATGCTGAAATAAGACCCACATATCCCGCTAATAGAACCAACATAGATGAAATGACATATGCACCTGCTACTATGATCGGTTCTCTGAGTCCACATAATTCAAGGTGTTGATGAAAGGGCGTCATCCGAAACAAGCGGAATCCAGTTCCACAGAAGTACTTAGTGGTCCTAAAGAAGGATACCTGAGAGACATAAGGACGGTCAATTATCAGAAGCCAGAAAAATGTATACATAGTCATTTGCCTACACGTTAAGACAAACTTCTGTAGAATAAATCAACCAAAGCTATGCAGGAAAAACCATCATCCACATTGCCATACAATATACAACTCTATGGCAAGTGTATGTTCTACATACATATATAAGCCCCTGGATAGTGACCTCTATTCGCCAATAAATCCAATTTAAAAGTTTCAAATTATTTGTGCTACTATTGTGTGCAGTAATTTTACAAATAGCTTGCTAAGGCAACCTAAAAATCACTCATTAAATAGTCACTTAGTAAAGTGTTTTGTCTACTAAAGTGAGGGATTACATGGGCCCCGATGCTGCAATATTTGCAATTGTCGCAATTAAGCTCTGAATTAGTTTTATCTCTTCTCAAAAGCATGGGGAAGTAATTCATGTGCAATTCATATGGATGGTTTGGAATCACCAGAATGTTCATGTGCAATTCATATTTTGTGTATGGTGCAATGAATGAGATGCAGAAAAGTATTTGCTCGTGTTCCAAAGTAAAAAGATGCATGATCTAGAACATAATCGCCATTCCTCTCCAGAATGTTCTTTTGGTGTGATTAGAACAAATCCAATTTAGCATCCGGTTAGAAATGTATCAAGGAAAAGGGATAAAATCAAAGTTCTATATTTTTCCAAGCAAGACAAAAGAAGTAGCCTTTACATATAATCCTCTTTTATATTTTTCCAAGCAACCGCATTGTTGCTCCATCATAGGAAATAAAGCAAGTGCAGGTGGCGATAATGTAAATAAAAACACACGTACACATAATTGAGCTGAATTGGGGATGGGAAAAAAAAGTGAAAACCACATGAATAAAGAACAAAAAATAAAAGATAGAAACAGATGGCAAGGAAATATATCAAAATTACACAAAATAATGGATGCAATGCCATGGGCCCATTGCAAATGCACAGTGCCGGACAGAGATACAAAATTGAAAGAAAGATAACATGCATGCTCACACAACCCCCCAAGGGGGGAAAAAAAGAAATGAAAAGGAAAAAATCCAAAGAAAAAGGAATGAAAGGAAATAAAAAGGTAAGAGAAATCACAGGAATGGTTTGATCTGATTAATTTCCTGAAAAGGAAAAAAAAAAGTAGCTTTGTCACAGGAAAAATTGAAAAAATCATGACCAAAAAGAAATACCTGCATTATAACCGATAGTACTTCCAGAACACAAATTCCGGAAGAAATAAATAAAGGAAAGAACATTCCTGTGCACGCAGCCATTGCAGCTAGCGCTCCACCTAAGGCCAAGGCTCCTGTCTCACCCATAAATACAGATGCCTTGTAACGGTTGTGCAAAAGAAAACCAACACAGGCTCCTGCCATTGATGCTCCAAATACAGCAAGATCTGATTTTCATTGCAGAAATTAGCAATCAAAAGATGTTCCAAGAATGCTTAAAATATGCTTATCAATTTATATCCTTATCAAATCAAGCAATCAAAGCTAACCCACCATCCACAGAATGCATTTTCGGAAATTTTCTTTTTTACCAATATTAATTATCAACCATAAAACACCAGGGTATAAAAATTTTAAAAGATCTCTATTTATGTACTTATCAAATCAAACAATAAAACCTAACCCTCCCTCCACTATATCATATTTTGTGCTCTGAATAATTAGAGGAAACACCTCCAACTAAGCTATATTGAATCTCAAAATATGCTTACTGACCAGAACATATTGGAAGCACTGCAATTGACATTCCTATAAAAGCCAGTGCAGCAGTCCCTCCGGCCAACCCATCAAGACCATCTGTTAAGTTAGTTCCATTTGCCATGGAAACAAAACAAAATGGAATCAATAATATGTACAATTTTCCAAGGCAAACAAGGCCCAGTGGGGCAGGTAGAGGAACCACCATTTTCCTGCATTGCAGAATGAAAGCAGATATGAGTACAACCAGCCGATATTGTAGTAGTGTTGCCACATAGACTGTCCATGGATGCATGCGTTTCACACCAGGGAGTAAGTAATGCATTCACCCCAACCCATTAGTTACCAAAAATCCTTACACGGTTGCATTTGACATCATCATGTACTTCATCTAAGAAAGCTACCGTTTATTTTGAAGAATGTGCACGTTCCCATACTCACGCATTTACAGGTCATCTTGTTCCTTATACCTTCCCTTCCAAAAGATTTTATTTCTTTGAATGTCATTTCTCTCATCCTTTAGATGCTCAATTGTTTCCTCATGGCAAAAAAAAATATAAATCAAGTATTATTGATCAAGACTGAGTTTTTTAACCAGCCTGAGGTATCATAGTGTCCAAGTGGAGGAATGAATTCAAGACCAACATCCACTCAAAAACACATACGGTAAAAACGATGAGATAACTACAAGCAAACATTGCAAATAGAGTAGTGTGTGCCTTAATTGGGCGATTGTCTAGCAAAACGACATTTTGATGGACGTGGGCCATTTGTTTTTGTGGTTTTTTTTGTCAATCCGATGGGAGGAAAAAGCAATGCTCTAGGTTTGTAATCAAATATTCCAAGCACAATATGCTGTGTAAAATTGGCAGGTAGTAGAGGACCATAACAGATCACAAAAACCAAAAGGGCTTTCACTGAGTGCAAATTGGAGATTCTTTGAATATATCTTTCACCAACAACCAAGACAACAAATTAGTTACTGAGATATTCAACAGTCCAAGGTAGAGGCATTCACTAAACCCATGCATCTCACCAACTTATTTCCCAAAACCAGTCAGTTTCAAACTTATTTGCCAAACCCAGTCATTTTTAGAAAACATCATTCCAAATAACGCCTTCATGTCCAAACCGTCATTCCAAATGACATTTCAACTGAAAATGAACTAATCAAAATTGAACAAAATCTAATGAAGTCTCCATAGGTGGCCCACCATATGTATTTGATGATGAAGGGCATCTATGGTAAAAACTTAATTGACTCAATGACATAGAACCTCTCATATAGTCTCATCTGGTTTTTTAAAACTTGAGGTGAAAAAAAATGTGATTATGGTTGTTCTACAGAATTAAGAGGATTAGTCAGATATATTGACTATTTTATCGATCAAATATATTTTTTTTGCTCAACAAATTTTAAAGGTTCTATTTCATGGGGTTTTCAATCAACCAATATAACTAGAAGTATTGTGGAGAGATGACACAAATGCCAATAAACTCTAAAAGCAAAAATGAAAAAAAAAGGTAGCACTAAGATATGAGGTTATACCACATATGATAAATTATCAACGAACCACAAGACACCATATAAACTCCAAACAATCCACATCCCAACTCAATGCCAAAATCTACAACCATAGTACATAGCTCAAAACAATGAACAAATTCTCATCACTTTATTGTGTAACATAATGAACAAAACCCATTCTTCGATTAAGCTCAAAACAAATTATCATCACTTAGATTAATCATTCTGTCTCAATTAAACACGAAAATTCAAGCAGAACATTCAACTTCTTCCTAATGTAACTATCTATCTTGAAGTTCATCAACGATGCACTCATATATGGCTTTTTGATACAACAGATACCCCAAGTGGCATTTTTGTGGCAACATCTTGTTACCATATATTCAACAATATCAAAACAACAATTGTACACTAATATGAGAAAATCTAGTGTCCACAAAGGTTTGCATAAATGATTAGGTTTGTGGTACATGAGTGCATAAGTAAATCACATTAAAGGGAAAGGCCAAAGAAAGCAATTTTGAGTCAAGTATTGTAAGCTCGTGCTACACCAATAAGGAGGAACATATTATAAGCACATAATGGCAGCCAAAAAGTAAACACACAGCCAAGGCAATAAGAAATCAAGACATTAACATAACCTAAAAAGCACGGATACGGACACGGGTGTCGTATCCGATACGATACGGACACGGCGATACGGCAAATTCTCAAAATATAGGATACGGATATGGCGAGGATAGGCTAATTAAAATAATTATATATATTTTTATATATATAAAAACAACATTAATAATAACAAAGATGTCCAAGACAAAAAAAAAAACCAGCAGGCAGCACAGAAACAATTTTCAGTATTTAAAATCAACAGGCAGCAGTACACTAGCACAGAAGGCAGCAACACAGATGACCAAGACCAAAAAAAAATCTCAAAGGCAGCAAGCCAGCAAGCAACACAGCACCAGACCAAAAAACAAAAACCCTAAAGGCAACAATACGGCAAGAAGATTGAAAACCCTAAAATTCCCAAATTTTGAAATGCCTAAAACCCTAACCTAATCAATTAACCTAATCAAACTTTTTGAAAGTCCAGACTCTACACAGACCAGAAGAGGTAAGACCGTAAGAGCAACAGTAGCAGATCTGAAAAAAAAAAAATTGAGACAAGAAAAAGAACCTGCAAGAGACTGGGCAGAATTGCAAGTCGTAGGTCGCAGTCGTAGTCACAGTTGCAATCGCAGGTTAGTCTCCCTTCCTCTTCCCTCTCCTTCTTCTTCTCCTCCTCTGGTCCTCTCGAGCTCGTTCTCCTCTTCTCTCTCTCTCTCACACACACACTGAATGATGGGTGTGAACAATGTCTTTTGCCCTTTTGTTTTTATTTTTTCAAGCCAAACGACGTATGAAACCTTTTTTTTCCGTTTTGGCCCCCTAAGTTTTTAAAATAACAAAAGTACCTCACTGTATCCCTCCCGTGTCCCCCACGTATTCGAGCCGTATCCGACCAAAAAAATCAAAGCCACTATTTAGAACACTTCTACAAGTGTCGGACATGTGTCCGACACTGCCACGGCGACCCCTCGATGTGTATCCGTGCTTCCTATAATATAACTATAGGCGTGACCCAAGCTACGAGGAAAGGGGTGGTGATTTGTTTAGGTGGGATTGTGGAAGGGGTGGCCAGGTGGAGGTGGGGGAAATGGGGAGGGTGGTGATGATTTGGGGTTTCGTTTGGGTGGGATTATGGATAGTGTGGCCGACTATGAGATGGAGGTGGAGGAAATGGGGAAGGTGATGGTGATTTGGGGAAAAGGGAGGCGGAGATCAGTGGTGAGAGAGAGAAAGAGATAACCGGGCACAAGGGTCATCATCGAAGTTAGGCCTCAGAGTTGTACTCCTCGTCGTCATCAGAGTTACTCTGGAAGTCATCGTTGTAGAGTTAGTCTTGGAAGTATTGTCGTCGGAGAATAAAGAAGCAGAGGAGAGTGAGAGAGCTTAGGTCTTCTAATTCAACAATACTATGTTGACCAAAATTTCTTAACAAGTTTCCTTTCCAAGTGATGTGGCACAGTTTTCACCATCAAATAAGTAAGTCCCATTAATATTCAATGATGGAGATTGTGTCACATCAGGATGGAAAACTTGGTAAAAAACTTGGTAAGCATAACATTACTGCTTCTAATTTGGGACATTTGAAGTGTGGGAGATGCTTATGTTATTTGTGAAAACCGTCATTTAGAATGACGTTTTTAAAAGCATCATTCTAAATGATGCCATTATGTTGAAGTTGTTGTGGTTAAAACGTCTACTGTGTAAGTAATAAAAGGAGTCTTTAACGTCATTTGGAGTGACGTTTTTAACTAAAGAAGTCATTACGAATACAGACTTCATCGAAGTATACACAACTTCCCTTAAACCTAAAACAAATTCATTTTCTCTTACAAACATCATTTGGAATAACGTTTTTAACTTAGAGATGTCATTTGGAATGACGTTTTCTGAAAGTGACCAGGTTTGGAACTAACTGGTTTGGGAATGAAGTTGCCCAAAGCATTGATTTGGTGAATAACTCGTCCAAGGTATGAATACCTGAAATCTTGCACTCTAAAAAACCCCATCATAGTTGGATCTGCAGGAAGCCAAGTTTTCAATGAGTTGAGAAGGGTTTGAGTTGACAGTGTTTAAATAATCAAATGAGCTTCTGATATTCCAAAGATAATCTTGTCTACTGTGATAAACTCAATTCACAGATGACACACACTGAACAATTGGAATATGACTGGAAAAAAACAATTGAAACAGGTAAGCCACTTTGTAGCGAGAGAACTATTATACTTTCTCCTACATATTCTACAAAAAATCGACTAAAAGCTATTAAACAAAAAATTAAATCTATTCTCATGACCGAGTAGCTAAAAGAATCAGTGTGTTGCTCGCATCTCTTACTCCCTGCAATTTTGTCACAGCCATTGACATGATTATAAAACAAGAAATAAATTGGAGGTAATGCATTATCTGTGCTCAAACTTTCCAGGATAATGTGTTATCATTTTCTATCTTGCTCCTTGTGTTCTACACTTGTTCCCTTAGGAAAGGATGAAAAGATTGTGCACAAAAATCGTAGTTTAAAAAAAAAATAAGTGGCTCGTACCTAAAAATATTACAAAATCTTGTAACCAATTAATTGAAGCCAAATACTTTAAGGATTTTAAACACTATTAGGCATCTTCTCAAATATTGTGATCATGGGAATAGATGTGTGAGTTACCATCAGACAAATGTTGATCAAATTAGTTACGAGAAGGTATACATGCTGTAGGGTGATGATATATCTGTGGAATATAACCAAAATGAGAACCACGTCCCAACAGCCACCTGTGAAACACCACCACGTACAATTACTCATAATGTACAATAACCATCATCTCCAGAATAAGGAGGAAGTAAGCAGCAAAAGAAGCTCTACCTCCAAAAAAATTCTCATCCAAGCAGATAAACCATTGTGATGATCCTTGATGAGGCTTAAGAAGTCATCAAGTAGTCCAATTGCAGCAAATGCTAGAGTTGCAGCTGCTGCTGCAGAAACTTCAATTGAAGAAAAACCAACTATCACCTCTGCAACGATTATACCAATTGGAATGAAAAACAATCCACCCATGACGGGGGTTCCTTCCTTAGAGGAATGCCTAGCAGGTCTTTTCTTGATGATTGATTGCAGCTTTAAACTACGAAGTAGTGGGACACAAATATAGCCTGCACAAGCTGCTAATACTGCTGACATAGAAAAGGGGCGCATCAAATAAAAGGGTGCTAAGGGCAATCTGACAATTCGCCACGCACACCAATCCACAAGTAAAAGAAGCATTGTCAAGAATGTAATCAGTCCAATATTGTTCAGAATTCCGTATTTAATCCTGCAAAGAGAGGATTTTGAAAGAACTGATCAAACATAGAGTAAAGTCTTGTTGAAGTCAACCAATATTGTATAGCAGAAAAAATGAATCCATTCTGTACGCTGAGATGACTGGGCTAGACCCTGAAATCGCCTTCCACAGGCTTAATATCAAACCAGATGCTAAGCCCATCTTGACTTCCTCTAGCAGCAATTATTTTACTAACAGAAAAAACTATAGATTTACTAACGTCCATCATCAATGGAGGGATGAAAATGCAAAAAATGATATTTTGTAAACTTATCAGCTAGGAATAAAACCAAAAAACTGAAAACAGAATAAACATTAAAAACTAAATGTAGTAGGTCCCCAAAACAGTCAGCATTAGAGTGGAGACTTCTTATAGATATACAGTACTGTGCTATAAAACAACTGCAGTTTGCAGAATCATTTTTTTGGGGGCTGGGATGGAGAGAAAGAGAGAGCATGGCATACTTGATTGTTAGAGGATAAGTAGTTTACTACTTGCTGTTGTTATAGAGAAGGGGATGCTTGTGTATAGATGGAACTAAGAGCTTAGGGTGAAGAGGTGGGACTAGACAAACAAGCCAGCCATTGTGCTTCTTAAGATTAAAATCCCAAAAACAATTACCATTCAGCATGCATTTCTTCAAAAAACAGAAATTAAACGAAAAAGAAAGAATGCAAAGACGAAAAAGAAATCCACCATCCACTTCTCCATATAATATCATATGTTCACTAAAACAACACCACATTGTGAAGTTATTGACGTCACACTTTTTAAAGCTATTTAAATTACAATCAAGCTAATGGAAAGAAAGAAAATACTCAAAGGAAAAAAAAACAATGAAAACAGAATTTAATCATGCAAAAAACACATGCTTTATGTCGTGCTAAATCCATTGCAGCCACATTTTCTCTGCATTCTATATTCCTTTTTGATACGTGAACATAACACAACACCCCGCAACAAGTTTGGAAACAGATCAGAGATATCCATCCAAGCATTACAGTTGGGGTGAGTGTGGTGGTATTATGGTGCCAAGGATGCAGGGGTGCAAACCCCCACATGTTCATATTAATATAGTGTCGTAATTATTTTGTATTGCTCATATATGTAATGACGTAAGAATGAACGATATAGGTTGTAAGAGTAGAAATAAACAATTGGGAGATAAATTGATCATGAAGTTTGAGCAAGGTTGTGCACTTGCCTTTTTCTCTTGCGTGCTCTCCCAAGCATTGCAAGGCGGTGAGCAGTCACGGTTAAAGCATCATCAGTTGGACGAAACTGCTTCCTCTTGGTAGGCAAATCAACATCGGTTATAGGAGTTAACATACCTTCTCCATCACTGTCTTCACCGTCACTGGATGAAAGCATGTATTCCACAGCCCTCTCGTTGCTCCCAAAGTCATCAAGTGAAGCAATACCCCCCAAATCCTATAAAACAAGACCCAGGGAAAAAAAAATTAGACGCATTACACCGAGGCATGAGGGAAAAAGGTTTGTCAAAGTATCTATTTGTTTTATTAACAAATTAACAAAATCAGCTGCAAATGTTTACTTAAACAAAGGCCAAATTAATTAATGATTTTGTATTTATCTATCAAATTCACATATAGTAGCTAAGATAATCACCTCCCACTCCTCTGGCCGTGCCTTTGTAAGTGACTCTGTGTGTGTGTGTGTGTGTGTGTGTGTGAGAGAGAGAGAGAGAGAGAGAGAGAGAGAGAGAGAGTGCAATCCAACCCCTTAATAAGAAAGGAAAAAGAGAAGAATCTTTTAGAAAAGCCACTTTAACATAAACTCATTGCAGATTTTTGACGTTTCATTTCTTCCATTTCTAATTTCCCATCAACCAATAAAAACTCAAAAATACTTAACTTTGTAATCAAAACACCATAAGGTCCTCAACTAATTCATCACACATTTTGTACCCAAAAAAGGAAGTTAATCCTAAAACCAGCAAACATGTGTGTGATGAGTTAGTGAACACAAAATCAAAAGATTATACAGCTATACCCAAATAAAGATATTAACAGAATTGACTTAATTTAAGATGCACAAATAACAATGCAATGCACAAAGGGTAAGTATATATTTTGACTTTGCAACAAGAAAAACAAAAAATAGTACAGCAGTACCTCATCAGCCATAGCTGTAACTTGCACAACCCTCTGCTTTGAACGGTACCCATATTTTCGAACCTTTGATCCCAACAATACCCATAAGGCATAAACAGTTAGAAATCACATTACAAGTATACCCATATACATATTTGTACAAACAAACACAAGTGTAAGTAAATACGGATGTATCTGTTCTGTATTACCTTGAGATCAAAGTAAAAGCCAAGTCGGCGAGGGTAAATAGAAGAAACAAATGAAATTCGAGTGCGTGAGGGTGTAAGTATCGAAAGAGTGGATCGTTTACAGGATCGAAGAAACCCGAGACTGTGGCCAGAAAGATTTGATGACGAAGAATGAAACCACATAACTGAATGAGCTGAGAAAGCAATGGCGATGACAGAGAGAGGGAGTCACATTGGAGTTGCCGAGAGGGAAGAGAGAGAAACTGAAACTACCTCACTTCGAAACTCACGGAACCATTTAAATATATGGAAGAGAAAATCCAAGTATCCAAATACCGTTTCGATAAGATATTTCGCAATGTTTTAAGATATATTATAATATTTTAATATAATTGTATAATTATTTTAAAATATTTTAAGATATTTTGATATATTTCAATTAATGTATTAAAAAAATAATTTTTAAATTTTTTATTCTTTTCACTATATTTCCGAAACAGGTCGAAACGTTTCCGAAACACGTCAAAACGTTTTTGTTTTCGAGGTGACCGAAATAATACACCGAAATAAAATTTTAATCCTTGATAAAATCTCATTTTTCCTTGATCAAGAAATAAAAAATGTTATAACGTGTCCTACCGTCTTATTTTTATTTGGTCCTTCGTTAATTTTGTGATTTTTAATTGATTAATTTAGTACAGACGAACAATCAAATAAAAATAAGATAATAGACCATATTAAAAAAAATTATTTTTTTGAGAAGACAATGTAAAAAATAAATTATTTAAAAGACAGAGTAAGAATTTTTATATTTTTCAAGAGGTATATATGGAAATTGAAGTTGTTAACCCAATCGCAACTCAACTAGTAATATTTGAATTTTGATAATTTTTTACGAGTCACAAATATTCTAATTTTAATATAAAATGGTATGTATTTGATTAGACTTGAGAGAAGATTTTTTGAGATACATATAAATTGACTCGGAAAGATACACATAAATTAATATGGACACCCTTAACCGTTAAATCAAAAAAAAAAAAGTTGGGCGACGTGCCCGTGGAGCGTGTGTGCAACTATAGAAGCTCTCTTTTAAATAGCATTTATATAAGTTGTGTTTAATAATTTCATGTTATTCGCGTTAACTTTAAATTGATTTGTATTAATTTATGTATTTGACGGGTCTAAATTTAATCCATTTATTATTTATCGAATCGAGTAAAATTAAACTCGAATTCACTAATTTCTTCTTGATTGTGTGTTGATAGGTAAACCATATCTAAAATTACTTAATCTACCATTTTTTATTTTATTTTTGAGAAACAGCGATATTCATATATTTTATTGAGCATACTGAATCAACTTTTAATTGGTTTCTTGGGGAAAAGGGGGCAAGTAAGGTAGGCAAGATTTCTCAACAAAAATAATTTGAGTTGAAAATGACAAATTTAAAAATACTTTTACTTCTTCAAAAAAAAATCTCAACAATATGAGGAGTAAATCCCGTTAAATGTAAAAAAGATTCGTATAAAATTTAGCCTAAATATTTTTCCGGCATCAATTGTTTAGGGTTATACTAAAAAAAATTGTATGAGCTTGTATATGATTTGTTCAGTTAATATGCTTACACTGGTAAGTTGCCTGCCGGCTTCTGCCACCTAGCCTAATTAATTATTTGCTGGCGCACTTCCAGCTGAACTTTTCAGTACAATCACAAACTTGAGAGAGTGAATAACACTTCGGTCTTCAAATTTTCAATTTACACCCTAAAAAATTAAAAATTTTAAATTACACCCTCAATTAAAATCAGACAGAAAGATAAAAATATGATCCAGAACACTAATGCAATGCAGAGGTCAATCAGAAAATATAGAGGGAGGAAAGCAATAGAACAACATGTAGTGGAGGGGACAGAGCAGATGCATGAAGTGATTGTGGAATGGACAGAGGAAATTGTTAAATTGACCGAGGAGGCGGGCCTTAACATGCCCCCAACTCCCCCATGGTGCTCATAGCTTGGAACTGCCAAGGGTTAGGGGCGCCCTCGACAGTTCTAGCATTAAAGGACCTATGTGTCCGATATAGACCCCAGGTAGTATGTCTTAGTGAAATTAAAATAAAGCGAGGCAGGGTGGAGAAAATTAGAAGGGAACTTGATTTTGAAGGAAAGTTGGTTTGTGGAACCAATTGGCTTTGCAGGAGGAATATGTATCATGTGGAAGAGAGAGGCTCAAATGGAAGTGTCTGGTTATAATCAAAATCAGGTGGACATCTTGTTTAAAGCAAAAGGAACAAAGGGGCCATGGCTCTTAAGTTTTATATATGGGCACCCTGAGTATCAGAAAAGGCGCATGCAATGGGAGAAGCTCAGTAACTATGGGAGGAGCCTTGACCTTCCTTGGCTTTGTATGGGTGACTTTAATGACATCGCCAACAATAGTGAGAAGGAGGGGCAGAGAGAAAGAGCACCATACAAGATGAGAGGCTTTCGAGCATTTATGGATGATAGTGGAGGACTCATTGACTTGGAAAGTAAAGGCTGCAGATTTACCTGGGATAATCATAGAGAAGGCGTGGCTAATGTGAGGGAACGGCTGGACAGGGGATTGGCCTCAACTAGTTGGAGAATGGTGTTTTCAGAAGCTACAGTAACAGCAACTCCAGAAATTGGATCAGACCACTCCCCACTGATTCTTGATACAGAGCCTATAATCCATAAACCAAGGAAACACTTCAAATTTGAGGCATACTGGGCGGATGAAGAAGAGTGTAGTCAAGTGATTAGACAAAGTTGGAGTGAAGAAGCATGGGGATTTAGAATGTACAAGCTAAGACAGAAACTATGAAGATGCCAAGGACAACTGAGGGAGTGGAGTTATAAGAAGTATGCTAATAACAGAAGACAAATTGATAGCCTCGAGAACAAGTTGCTGGAGCTCCAAAATCTCTCGCATTCGAATGTGCCCTAAGAAGAGATCAGGAGGACAAACAGGATCTAGAGAAGGTGTGGCAAAGAGAAGAAAAATATTGGGGCCAGAGGTCAAGGCTGAAATGGCTGAAGTGGGGGACAGAAACTCAAAATTTTTTCACGCAACCATGGTACAGAGGAGACAGAGGAACAAGCTCACTATGATTAAGGGTACAAATGATGAGTGGGTAATGGAGAAGGAGCAGATAAAGAAATTAATTGAAGAGCATTATCTGATGATATTCACAACTGAAGGGGAGAGGAATTACTCACAGATTTTACGGCTGGTCCCACCAGTCGTTACAACACAAATGAGCCAGGAGATGATGAAGACTCCTACAATAGAGGAAATCAAAGCAGCAACTTTCCAACTTGGAACCCTCAAGTCACCAGGACCTGATGGACTCCCTGGCCTATTCTACCAAAGGCACTGGCATATCATTCAAGACGAGATATGTAGTGCTATCCTCTCTTTCTTTCAGTCTGGATACTTGTTAAAGGAATTGAATAAGACAAATGTAAATCTAATCCCAAAAGTGCCCAACCCTGAACGTATAGGAGAGTATAGACCCATTAGCTACTGTAATTTTATTTATAAGATTATCTCTAAGCTGATAGCTTCAAGGCTCAAACCTTTCATGCCTCAACTGGTGTCACAAAATCAAAGCGCCTTCATGGGAGGAAGATTAATACAGGACAATATTGTTACATTCCATGAGACAGAGGAGGGGAACTAGAAAATATCAAATGGCACTGAATCTGGATATGGCAAAAGCATACGATAGAGTAGAATGAGACTTTCTTAGGGACATGCTCCTTACTTGGGGTTTGAGCACAGGTGGGTGTCATTAGTGATGCAATGTGTAACAAATATGAGGTATAACATACTTTTAAATGGGGAAAGAACAATAAGGATTACACCAACTAGAGGGTTGAGGCAAAGAGACCCCCTCTCACCTTACCTATTCATTCTAATCTCCAAATGTCTTACTGCCCTGATGCAAAGAGCCATATTAAATGGGTCCCTCAAAGGGCTAAAGATCAATAGGAGTGCCCCCTGTTTGACTCACCTACTATTTGTGGATGATTCATTATTCTTCTCCACTGAATCAGTATTGCTATGCTACTGGTCAGTTAGTGAACTTGAATAAGTTTGGAGTGACTTTCAGCAGAAATACCCCAGCCCATGTGCAACAGGAGTTGGCGGCAGAGCTCAAGATACGTGTAATGCCTAAAACAGGTAAATACTTGGGGCTACCGACGGAGTGGGAAAGATCAAAGAGGCAAGTGTTCGAAGGGCTAAAAGAGAGGATAATGAGTAAAATAGCGGGATGGAATGAAATGTTTTTGAATCATGCAGGTAGAGAGGTTCTGATTAAGGCTGTGGTGCAGGCACCCACTTATGCCATGTCTATATTTATGTTACCTAAATGATTTTGCCAAGAAATAACTGCAGGGATTAGAAGATTCTGGTGAAGCAAATCTATAGGGGAAAGAAGGATACACTGGAGGAACTGGGGGCATATAAGTAAAGGCAAGAAAGAGGGAGGATTGGGCTTTAGAGACTTGGAAAGCTTCAACAAAGCTATGCTGGCTAAGCAAGTTTGGAGGATGATACAAGACCCAGGGGCACTATGGGTGCAAATCCTCAAGGCAAAATATTTTGCACAAGGATCCATTTGGAAAGCAAAATCGAGAGCCACTAACTCTTGGATCTGGAAAAGCTTATTACAAGGCAGAGACTTGCTGCAAAGGAGTTGTTACTGGCAGATAGGGGATGGAAGTCAAGTGGATTGTTGGGAGGATACTTGGGTAATGGGTGCAGGAGTGCAGGAGTTGATACAAGTCCCGAACAAAAGATGGGATAGAGAGCTGGTCCTGACTTTTTTTCCAGCTGATATTGCAAAGATCATCCTAGAAATACCCCTTAGTGAAACACAGCAAACAGATAGAGTAAGATGGGCACATACAAGGAATGGGTAGTACTTAGTGAGGAGTGGATATCATTTACAGTTGAGCTAGAATGAGGAGGAAAAAAAAATACCTGCATGCCTCTACATCCTATAGAGCCCCACAAGACCTCTGGAAGATGTTATGGAACTTACCAGTATGGCAAAAAGTTAGGATGTTTATGTGGAAGGTAGCGAATGGTGCACTAGCTACAAGATGGAACCTATGGAGAAGGAAACTATCTAGCTCTCCTCTGTGCCCCATATGTGGGGAGGAGGAAGAGACTATGGAACACTTACTGTTTCTGTGCCCTTGGGCAAGTGAGGTTTGGAGGACATCCCCATTGCATATTGGCGTTGATAGATACAAAGTGAGTAGGATTGAAGATTGGTTGAAGGAACAGATGCAAAAGGAGATGGACAAGGGATTAAAACACAAAGAGAGTCAATCGCTACTGGCTTACATATGCTGGGTTTTATGGAAGACACGTAATGAATGGGTATATCAGCAAAAACTACCCAAAGGCAGAGGGTTCTAAGCCAAGCAGTAACGACAACAAAGGAGACCCAACTAGTTAATGCAGCGCTTAAAAATGGCAGAGAAGCTAAGGAACAAATATGGGAGCCCCCACCACGGCAGTGGATAAAGCTTAATTGTGATGGGGCATACGATGAGCGCACTAGGGAAGGGGCTTATGCAGTAATAGCAAGAAACCATGAGGGATTAATGGTGAATGGAGAAGCAAAACCTTTAATGGCTAGAACACCTTTGATGACTGAAGCAGAAGTAGTTGGAGGAGCATGCAAACTAGCGCTAAGGGAAGGATACCAAGCCGTGGTTATTGAATCTGATTCAAGAATTGTTGTGGACCCGATCAACAAGGGAGTTACAAGATCAGCCAAGGAGAATTGAGCCGATATTGCAGGATATTTGGGAGTATAAGAAACACATCCCACAAGTACAGTTCAAAGCAATTAGCAGAGAGGCAAATATGGCATCACATAGTGCAACTACACAGGCAAGAGTTGGAATACTACCTAACAGTTGGGTGGAAGAGCTACCACCCCAGATCAGGAGAGTCTTGAGCAGGGAGGAAAAAGTAGGGATAGGATGAGTGTTTTGATGTAATACATCCTTGTGATGACCCTCTGTTTAGTTTTCTAATACAATTTTATTTCCTGACCAAAAAAAAAAAATCTTTTAATGTTTTTAAGGGTGCAATATGAGAGTTTTAACTTTTAAGAATGTAAAATAAAAATTTTGAAAACTTTTACGGTGCAAACTGTAATTTGCTCAACTTAAAAATGAGTACGCAACATCATCTAAAGGGCCACACAACTGAAACCCAAGATCATACGTCATAAGTTATGCAAGCAAACTGTACATGTATAGCAACATCCAATTTTAAATCTAATTAATTGGATATGAATTGATACTTCAGATCAATGATAAAAATCTAAATTTAAACCTATTATACTATATCTCACGAATTTAGGCTTAAATATACCTCTCATTTCCAATCCAAATTTAACGTAATGAAATAATTAATTATAAGATAAGATTGAATTGAAATTTTCATATAGTTGGCTAAAATGCAAGTGTAATTCAATAATTATGATCTTTATCGGAATTTATTTTTTTACTAAATTCAAAAATGGACTAAATAATAAATTTCTTCGTAGGTTTAAGGTTTTATGTCCAATTCAAATACGTATTGGTCAAAATCTGATCCAAACTTGAATTTTTCCGTTCTATAATCCGACAATAAAAAACAGAACATACAAGCAGTAATATAATTCAACCATCCAATTTCCAAAAATTTTTCTTGCATTTGTGCCATTAGCCATCCCTTTTAAATCATCAAAAGCCATTCTAACATCCATCCACCTTATCAGTGAATATTTGGTCTAATGGTACTCCTTGTCTTGTTGAGGTTAGGGTTCAAGTCCCTATTCCCCCTCTCCGTTCCCCCCCCCACCCCAAAAAAAAAAAAAAAAAAACATCCACCCACCTTCACCCTCAACCATTTCATTTCTGCAGCAAGGACTTTGCTACAGCTTAGGGAACTTGGGTAGACATAAAAACAACGGAATTTTGGGAGGAATACATGTAAGCATCCTTACCCCCATGCAGAAAAAGTATTTCTACACTTAGAACCCGTACCGTTCAGATCACAATTATACCACAATGCCAAGCATCTTAGCATAAAACATGCAGAGGCAAACCCAGTTGCAAACTATTAGATTTTGTAATCATGATATCACAAGCAAATCTAAAACTTGTTTGATATTGCTTTTTATAGTATAGGGTGTTCTTTTGGGGACTAGGCAATACTGGAGTTCATTTGCAAGTTGACAGCACTAAAAAACAGGCAATCAAACTCGATAGTTGCGATCAATCACACAGCCACTCAAATCACACTGTCATTGCACATATTTATCAGCTAGACAGAACCCAAGGGACTTGAAACAGAAGAACATTCAACTTGGATTTGAAGCCAAAGGCCGGCCACGCCCAATGGTAAATCCTCTGGTTCCATCAGGCATCTTTGGGCCAGGTGGTGGCTTTGAGGTTTCAACACCATGACTAGAGGAAATGGTTCCATGGCCTATAAATTGTTTTGTGAATAATTTATGAGAGCCAATTGGTTCAGTGAAACAAGATCCTTAAAAAGGAACATAACCAAAAGTGAAAGCAGCAAGTTGCTTGTATACCTTGTCCACCAGTACCACGATATTTTTGCCTCCTTCCTCGTCCTCGGTTTTGAGCCCTATGCCCATTTTTCTCTTTGATAAATGCTCTCCATCCTGTAATGCAAGTTAAGCAACATAAATACACTCCCCTGAATCTGACATACAACCATACACACAAATATACACTCCCCTGTGTGCGCGTGTGTGTGTATTTTTTATAGGTAACGGAACTCTTGTATTAATAAAAAATGAGATATATATAAAAGAGGCAGGATAAGAAATTCAACCATGAGGAAAAAGATGAAAGACAAAAAAATACATAACAAGCCTATAAATCACGTCTCTCCATCCCACTAAAATTGCAAAAATTGGAATTTCTTTAAAATCCTTAGAAACCGAAGCCCAAAATAAGGAAAGGATGAGATCTCAAACACTAAACGTAGCAATGATAGCACAATTCCAAAAGGTCACACCTTTGTCAAGGCTTCCCAGACCTTTCATATCTTCAATAAATAAGGATATGCATGATGCGAGAATCAACCCATTCAAACCCCGCCAATAGAAACAACTTATACCACAATGTCAAAACATCATGGCAAATGTTAAACTAAATGATCAATACTTTCAAAATCACTTTTTCACATGAAACCCCCGAGGGAAAAGATAAGTTTGATAACTTCTTTTCTGACGCATATCACAAGTATTACAATCCATTCAAAAACTTACACTTTAATAGACACTTTCACCTTCCATATCACCAAAGCAGGAGTAAAGATAGGAGAAGAATATTCATTTGACAAATAATCAAAAAAGGATTTACAAGAGCACACTCCAAAGATTCGAGCACCCACTTTATTGTGTCACATGACAAGATTCAACGAAGAACTATTAAGAACAAGAAATGAAATAAGACCCCTAGTGTCTCTATCACCTGAAAA